>JALLBA010000003.1:0-53646 GCA_036939675.1 Cyclostephanos invisitatus | reverse complement strand
CGTTGAGTTGCGAAAAAATTAGGGAAATCTGAACGGAAATTTTTGTGAACCTGAACGGAAAACGCTACAAAAATAAGGATAAAAAAATGGTATCTAAATTCGATTTTATATGGAAGTGAATGCACACAGAGCCATAATATCAGATGTTGAATTTGTATTCGATATTCTGTATATGCTGATTCTAGATCCCACAGATCCCTGCTTGGTTTGCCGGGATGGTGCCACCGCGGGTGATTATGCTGCCCCGCTACACTTGAAAATCCCTGTATCATGTGCCCAGATGGGGCGACTGGCGGTGATGACCTCTCTCCAAATGCAGGGGATCCTACGACTTGTAAGGGATATATTGACTGGCTCAAAAAGTATGAAGAAGGGTCGGTAACATGTGAATTGAGCCAGTACATTGCAGGTCCTTGTTGCCCTACTACACTAGAGAATCCCTGCAACACTTGCCCCAATGGCGACGACTTTGTGCCTTACGCTGAATCAGGGTACCTCTAGTCATGCTCGAAAATCATCGAAGACGATTAGTTCCTTCATGCAGACCATTGGATCGGAGAACTAAGATGCTGAGCTTACAAGGATTGGGATGAAGAAGTTTGCTGCCCATCCACACCCAAGAATCCCTGCAATGTTTGCCCAGATGACCTCACCGCTGCTGAGGACTCGTCCCCCCTTGGAGATTAGATGACTTGCAAGCAAAATATTGACACTCTCATGCTAATAGAATCAGAGTCTGATGCATGTTACGAATTGGGCCCAATTAAAAAGGTTCTGTGTTGCCCCAATGTGACAGTGGCAACTTCCATTACTGATGAGGAAACCAGCACTGAAGCGACCGCGACTGTGTTGACCACTCACGATACCACTCCACATCCCTTACAACTTCCGATACCACTTCTTCATCTGCCACGGGTAATCGTGGACTGGCCACGACTACTGCAACTATAGTACAATCGACTGAACCCATTCCCTCAGGACGTGAGACAGTGCTGGAGCTCACAGGTTTCGCATTCATCTTGTATCTGTTCTATCCTCGTTTGTTTTTGTGTAATGAACCTGTTTCATCAGTTGCGATATCGTGCGTTTCGATACATACATCATGTTGTTGGGTTTGACTAAATAATCTATCTTCAATAATATTAATCGCCGTAGTTGTTAAAATCTACTTAATCAATGAGAATTTGCGGTTAGCGGCTAGTATGTGAGTTCATATCCCACGCCTAGCCCACCTTCAACACCTTTACCTCGAATACCAAGTCAGCATCTGGAGGAATATCATTGCCAGATCCCTTCGATCCATATCCAAGCTTGCTTGGTATCGTTATAACCCTCTCTCCGCCCACTTTCATCCCTTCTAACCCGCGTTCCAACCCTAGCGAAAATAAGGGAGAAAAACACATCGCGTGAGTTACTACCCCGTGTGACAATGTTTACTATTTCAAGTAGGACGAGGACGAAGTCCGATAAGAACGCTTCTTTTCTCACCTCTTATGACCTCTCCCGTCCCCTGACGAAATACAAGTGGATGCTGCTTGCTGCTGTTCTTGTCAAAGACCTTGCCAGTCGATTGTAACGATCCGGTGTAATGCAGAGAGACGCGCTTTCCGGGCTTCACCGGCGCGCCCGTCCCGAGGAGCACGTCCGACACGATCAATCCGCCATCGAGTCGTCGCTCGCGAGTCAGCGACGTCGGCTTGGAAGAGGACGGCGTAGTTTGATTCGAATTATCGTCGTTCTCGAGAAATCCTTCGGAGACCCCCTTGTTCCTTTTCTTCTTTGATTTTTTACGCGCGGGTTCATCGTTGTCTTCCATGGTGGCAGTGTCCACGCTAGTTACTATATTGTTGCGTGACGCCGCTAGCGTTTCTTCAAGCTGCTCGGCCTTCTCCTGAGCGAGCTTCTTGCGTTCTTTCTTAGAAAGTATCCTACTACCACTCGATGACGGCGGCTGATCGACTTTAGCGACGTCGATCCCATCCTCCGGCTTCCTCTTCTTCGTCGCGACGATCTCCCCTCCCTTGGTACTGTTGCCATCATTCTCGATCGGGCTGCCCTTTTCGGCATTTCTTTCCACTATCGTATCCTCCTTTTCCTCCGATGATAATGCTCCGGCATATTGAAGCGAGGAGGCGCCCTCGTATACGTCGGCGTCGACATCTCGATGCGGTATCGGCATCACCATGCCAAAAACGTTGATCGTTGCATTATTTTCCAGTTCCTCTCGAATATAGGCCCGCTTGTCNCGGCATCACCATGCCAAAAACGTTGATCGTTGCATTATTTTCCAGTTCCTCTCGAATATAGGCCCGCTTGTCAATCGTGCCCTTGAATTCCACCCTGCAAGGTCCGACGATGTCCAATCCGATGGGCGTACACGGCGACAATCCCATCCCGCCATTCTTCGCTCCGAGATAATTGCATAGGCAGACGAACTCGCCGCTGTTGGGACCATTACTCCCCTCCTTCGGATACACGCATCGGTACATTAGTTTCACGTATTGGAAATCGCACGATTCCACGTCGAGGCACACGGCGGAGAGAGTCATCGTACTCCCCCTGGCGATGTCCACGAATAGTGGCCCGTCGTTAACTACGGCCGACGTCTTGACGGACAGAGTCACGTTTCCGCTCCTCATCTTCGGTGACGACATGAGCGCGCCCAACGCCCTCTCGTCATCGACGTCGAACGCGCAATCCTCGTCGATCTCCTCGTCGTGTGCGTCTTCGAGATTGGACAGTTCGTCGAGCGTCGGGGAGGGGCGACGATGCGTTTCGAACGGCGCGACGACGATGCGTTCGCTCGATTTGGGCGACATGTTCGTTTGTTTTTATATTCGTTTCGTTTCCTTCTTTCCCTTTTCCCCACCGATGATGACGGTGTCCCCCCCGCGCGGATGATGTTATTGCCGGCGGTGTCGAGTAAAATCTCTACCTCGCGAGAGGGGATTGATACAGAAGTGAGGAAGACCGTGGATTGTTGTTGTTGTTTTGTTTGCTCTTTGGTGGAGGTGGGTGATCGCCCGGGTTGACTGACAGACCCCAGCGATCTTACCTTATGAATAGGAATAGTATCAATTTTCAAGGCAAAAATGAGAACCCCGAACCCCTTGCGCGACCTTCCCTTCTTAATGAGACATGATAAAACCTCTTGATTATCAAGCAACACTTAAAATACCAATATACCATGGAACGCAAAAGGGCCGTCATGGCCACCGCTGTGATTTCACCAGAAAGGAAGAAACGTGGAACCGAGAAGGAGGTTGTAGGACATGACGACAATGACAAAGAAAATGGCGACGACTACGATGGGATCATCGCCGCCGCCGTCGCCGACAAGCCTGCGGAGGCCGCAACGACCACACCCGTGACTGCGGATACAGTGATGGGATTTCCCAAATATCCCAAGGCGACCAACCGAGAGATAATGACGCAACACGTCGACTTCGTTCATTGGGCCAGGACGAAGAGTGACAAGGGTGCCGCACATGGCAGGCTGAGGGAATTCTTGGATTGGGCGGAATCTCCGGAGGGGAGAGGCATCGAGCAACGATTCACCTTTGGTCAGCACAGGGGTCAAACCTTTGCGGACGTGGCCCGTCATGATCCGGCCTATCACGTCCGTTATATGCGCATCCTGCGCAGGAACAACGAATCGCCACACGAGGAATTGGCGACGTACATGAGCTGGCTGGAGACCACGACGAGCGTCGGACAAGGCGGCGTTCGCGATGCATCCTTGATGTCCACGGGCGGCGATGGGACGGGCGATATCCCGTCTCCATCGTCGTCGGCGAGTGCCGATGCGCTGCCGGCTACTTCGCCCACCGTTACCATCGCCCCCAACATCGCGGCGATATCATCGGGATCGCCACCGCCCGACGAGTTGGCGGCGTACGTGGGCTGGCTCGACAAAGGTCAGCAGCGATTTACGCTCGGGCGGCATAAAGGACGGACATTCCGAGAGGTGGCAGTCGAAGATCCAACGTACGGCACGGTACCCGCAGTGGGTAAACACGACAGTAAATAAGCGCCCCCCGAGTGATGAAATAGTGTGCGAGGGTCATGAGAAAATTAATTCGCCAGCCAAGATGGGATAGAAATGGCAAGAACGGTGACTACATCGGCGAGGACCTTGGAATTTGACAGGCCGATAATGCGCCATCGTTCTTGGCAAAGCTAGATACGCGAGCATAAATCCCCCTAGATTGTTATCCATAGTCATTTTCCTGTAGTAGCGATCTACCACTAGATCCAAGGCATCCAACCGACATAAACTTGGACCAAATTCTCGTGACTTGTTGCCTCCATGACCATTTTCTGCACCTGACCCTCAACAGAGAGCTTGGTGAAGTGAACCGGCTCCGACGCGATTGTTGCATCCTTGCTCCTGGACTTCTTTAGATTAGGGTTCATTAGATTGGGATTTGTCAGATTGTATTCTCCATTCAGCCGACCTTCAATATTGGCAATTACTTTTCTTGCCTCCTCGGCGTCCTTGGCATCCTTTTCTTCTTTCGTCTTCTTTTGACTTTTACCTTTGAAATTAATCACGGGATCATTTAGGAAGGGCTCAAGGACAGACAGTAGCGTATCGCGATTCTTCCGAAGGGTCCTCATTGACTCGGTGAGTGCTCCGGTATACATTCCATCAGCCCCGGTTGGGCCGAATGAATCCAGCATGTTGGGTGTAAGTCGAAATGGAATAATCTCAGGTTTTGGCAGAGAAAGGCCCTTATCAAAAATACTGAAAATAATGATTGGTAATGGTAGAAACGCCAGATAATAGGGTAATAATACAGCACAGCGAGAACGAATGTTCTTACCAGTCAAAATCGACATGCACGCATTCGCCGCTGCTTGTATCAATCAATATGTTTTCGGAGTGACGGTCACCGAGTCCAATGATGTGACCGACAGCAGACCACACAGCGGTCGATAAGGTGAAGTTCGTCCTTGCTTGATACCAAGCGTGCGGACTTGAAAAATTATGAATAAACCACCAATACATGACGGGCAAGTACTGTTTTAGTATCAATTCATCAAACTTCTTCGTTGCCAATGCAAGATCTCCTTGCTTAAAGTATACATCTTGACATTTAGTAAATGTATCTCGTAGTTCAGGATCGGCAAAGTTCGTTATTCGTCTACCCCATCGATGGACTGAATCGGGAGCAACTTGAGGATTGTATGTTCCTGTGATTACACTACGAAGTGACTCGGTGTTAGGCACCCACTCGAGAATGCCACAATCTTCGGCAAGACATACAACTGAAAATGTCCGCAACTGTAGACGCAGTCTTCGCCTGCGACTATCGGGGCCAGAAGACCCTTTCCGACCGGCAAACAAGCGATTGATTACATTATTCAGATCCTGAACACGAGAGTCTTTACGAAGATCACCCTTAGCTTCTTGCTTCACAAGAAAATGCATTTCTCCGACATCTTGAGCTACAGAGTGGCCATCTGTTGGCAACGCACTTCGAAGCGCAACGGTGGATGGTACTGCGAAGATGCTTACTTTCTTAGGCTTCGCCTTTGATTGCATTATTTTCAGCTCTGGGTTGAAGGCTCTCATTCTTGGTACAAAAGATGGAAACACATCAGTAGTAGCCGACCCTTCTAGAGCACCAGGTGATAAAGATAACGCTGCCTGTATTGGAGGGATAAAATGTTGTAGCTCGATGTCGAAGATAGGAACTTTCATCCTTACAGCTGTTGCAGAACCCTTTGGAGTAAACTGAGCAAGTTGGATGAAGAAGTGGAAAAGACTCTTTGACGCGCTCAGCAAATTTCGCATCGGCTTTTCCCTCTCATTTCTCTCCAACATTTTTTGTGCGGCATGGAAAATCGCCTCTCCTGCTTTCTTCTTCTCTTCGGATTTTGAGAACCGCAACCACCCACATGACCACATTGCTCTCTGAGGGTACTTGGCTAGCACAAGACGAATAATCAGTGCGACGTTTTTTGAGGTTTCATCATTTTGATGGACAACACGAGAGAGAAGCTGAGGCAGTGCAGTGTAAAACAGATGCTCTGGAATTTTGGGCGCTAAAGATCTGATGAGTTCATTAATAAGCTGTTGTTGTGTTTGCAAGTGATCTGATGGGGTAGTAGTTGAATGAGAAAAGAAGTCAGATATGGATGCAAATGTAAGAGGAGTCACAATCATATTTCACATTCAGACTTACCTTTGCCATTACTGCCGTCATCAGTACCACTCCTGCCCTCCAAAGATGTGAATTCAAGCCACAACGCCAACAGGCGTGGAAGTGCTTGGTAAACGTGTTTTTTACCCAACTGCAATGCCATTCCGTAGTGCTGCACAGAACCAATCAAGTTATCCTGGCATTCTTGAATGTTCTTCATTGCATTAGCACGATCATTACCAGATGCGGAAACGCGAGACTCAAACAACGAGTCTAAAAACTTCGCATAATCGAAGTGTGCTGGCCCAAGAATACAAGGTTCATAATATTAGCTAACGAAACCACGGTGACAATTAATGTGTGACTTACACCATACATACCTCGTTCCCAGTTTGGCGCGAGCTTCAAAACGGTAAGATAGCGGTCCTTGATTTCAGGATTACTTTTTAGACCACCACACGCCATCCACTCCGTAGCTTGAAGTATCCTGCGAGCAACTGTTTCGCTACTTTGGCCTTTATCACTTCGAATGTACGTTTCTAGACGCTTCGCGTCCATCAGAAAAATGGAAGCAGGAATGTCATCCTCAATCAGCTTTAGTGCAGTCGTCGATTCGCCAATGGCATGCTTAAGTTTTGCTACTTGCAACTTGACTTTTCCAACAGATTCATAAGCCTGCTCATTCAAGTTCAAAGACTTACAAAACGCAACATTCGCCTGAGTCAATGATTGCTGTGCCACTGTATACAACCCTCCCTTTCTTGCCATTTTACCGATCTCGAGCCACATCGATCCTTCGATGAAAGGCTCGTTTGCTATTCGAGAGATCAAGAGCCTGGCATTCAATATTGCGCTTGATCCAGTGATATCAGGAGTTGATACTTCTAATCGATCGTTCCACTGTTTAGAGGTCACGATGCCAAGGTAGGATTTTTGAAAGTTCGTTTCCTCTTTGAAATACATGGACGATATGCATTCCACTTCCTGCAATGCTTGCAATTGCATCAAATACGGGAAAGAACGGGTGTATCCGTCACGCGCCGCACTTGATAGCGACGAAATTATCGCTGCCCTTGCGTCCTTCAGACATGAAACGACTCCTGTATGTGACTTCGAATGAAGGGAGTGTATTGTGCGGCCAAATGATACATGATATCGTGCGTTGGCATCCATTGACGATTCGTCCCTCAAATTATTTACAAGACTGTCCAGCACAGGCCAGTTTCCCAGCCTCCAAGCAGCTTCGACTGCGGAGGGAAGCAACTCTGCGCAGACCTGCATGTTTTTCTGTGTTTGATCTTGCCTTGACATTCCGTACGCTTGATTCAATGCACTGTCAAGACGGCCAAGCTTCAAGAGACATCTCAGCAACCCTTTTTGCGTGCTTCCTTTAGTGTTCTCGGCCGCAAGGTCTAATTGACATAAATTTTCGCCATTCAATCTGCTGTCCAATAACTGTTCATATGCCTGATGAGCCCCCTCCCAGTCTTCATACATTTCTCGTTCTGCGGCTTCTTCGGCGATTCGTACAGTAAGATTCGCGTGTTGACTCTTTCGCGCAACGAACATCATTGTATCGAAATCGTTGAGTTGCCCCAGCAGCATTTGAGCCAGTTTCAAGTCAGTACCGTCAAGAAAGTCAGATGTTAAGAACTTCTTTGCGCCATCCATATCGACAGTTGGGCTGCTGTTTTCCACACTGCGTACAGCTCTACTTCGGCCATCGATTTCGAGAAATTGAAGTGCTCGTGCACGCATTCCAACTTTACTTGCCGCAGTTGCACAAGATGAGAGTGGGATTCGAGAGAGGAAACGATGTATTTTTTCTGTGCACCCAGCTGCTGGCCACGACACATCTCCATTGTCACTTAGCGGACTCCCCCTCTTTGATTTTACTTTAGATCTCAGCTCGATTTCTTTCTCCAGCCAATGTCGCAATACATCCATTACCACAAAAACAGAATTCGCCGCTTTCTCTCGTTCTTTCAAGTCCATTTGGTGTCCTTCAAATTTCAGCACTTGAAGCAATTCGTCAACGATTATCTCTTCATCGGTTTTCGTCCCAAAACAAAGACTGTCGAGAACAAAGAGAGGTAAGAGGAATTCCGCTACACCCATCCCAGATTGAGATCGAATAGCAGATCGACAGGCATAAAAGAAGTCTCCCCATGCACTCTTCTTGTTGGCGTTACTTTGACTGACAAGATATCGGCAGAACGAGGAGAGCCAAGAAAAGAAAGAGGTTGACTTGCTGAAATATGGGGGCGACCTCGGGGCTATCGTGTCAACCTGCTTGTAGTTAGTAGACCAAAACGGCTCAACAATATTGATGACATCTGCTTCTTGAAGCCTTTCCTTGAGCTGGAGGGTCATTTCTTTCTGGTTTTTGCCACCCAGTCCCTTGTCCAAAATCTTGAGCAGTTCTTGAATAGCAAATGATATCTTGTGCTGGTCCAAAGTTGAAGGAGCAGATTTCAGGCCTGATACAAGATGCCCCGTCACTAGACGCAATTGATACAACGTGATTTGAGTCTTCCATGGTGGATTCATCAGTCTCCATTTAGCGCTATCGTCGCTTCCTGCGGAATTCGCCACAAATTGAGACGAGCTTATTTCTTTAGCAAGTCTGTTTGGGTCAATGGCTCCGATTTCGCCAAGGCATCGTGCTAATACGTCACGAAGGTCGGGGTCCGATTCATCGACACATCGTGACAAAAGTCGTATCAAGAGTTTGGTGACGAAGCCTCCATTGACTCTCGCTTCATCATCGTCTGCAAAATTGTAAAAATATACATAGTTAGGTGTTCACAGAATTCTTTTTCAAAATTGCGGTTTGTCAAAGTATATGTGTATAATGTGCATGATCGTACCTGGCATGGCAGCACTAGAGCTTTCACCGTTGGTATTTAAATCGTGAACAATAGTAAGAAAATTCATTGAACACAGCTCTTCATTAATAATCAAACTCTGAAATAGGTCTCTGTTTGCCTTTATCAATTCGGTCATGTGCGTAATGACTACTCGGCGTACATTTTGATTTTCGTGAGACATCATTAATCGTGACAAATTCTAGCAAATGAAATGCACATGTGAGATTGAAATGAAATGAGTCGGCCTGACACAAAAGACGGTGCTTACATTCATTCTGCTAAAAAACCTTGATCCAAGGAGGGCACTATCTTCGGATTGAGACATCAGGCGAACATCATCAAGCTGAACTCCTTTTTCGGCAAGAATGGTTCTGACTTTAGTCAGGTCATGCGTGAAAGGTAAAAATGGTATCTCACTAAAGTATTGTGGAAGACTTTCATTCGCCACTCCACTTCCTAACCACTCCAGCAGTTTCACAGCATGTTTCCTTGCAAGATCATTCTCACACCCTGGGACTTTACTATCGAACAAAGGAAATAGTGCCACGACAAGGAACACAAGATTTCGTCCTACTTGTGCAGCGTCGTGTGATGTGACTATTTTCACGAAGTCGAATAAGGTCGCCACAGCAATGTAGTTCAGTTTGGAGACCTGACGACTCTCTAGTTTCTCGGGAAGATCCGTTGTCGAGATGGCATTGTTGATGGCTGACATTATTTGGGGCATGTATTGCGGTGACTCCGAAGGTGGAACATATTGGAGCATCCCTCGTAGACATTTGATAACCTGAAATTTTTCACGTTCCGAACGTTTTGGCCATTGATGAAGCACTATGTTAACAAGAAGGTACATTATGTTTGGTGCTACCCAGCCCTTGGCATTGCTTGCGCACACTGCGTCATCAAAAGTTGACAGTTGGACGTTGGAAGATGCATCCCCCTCTCTGAGCAAGAATCCCTTCGTCAGTGCCAGGCGCACATCCCTCCTCTTTAAGCGATTCCCGACTGCAAAGCTATTGAACATCTCGTCCTCGTTATCTTCTTCGGGATCATCTCCGCCAAGTTCCCAAACTAAAGTCTTCAGAACTGGGAGTCCAATCTCTCGAAGAATGACTGGATAGCTCAACTCAGATTGACAAACTTTATTGGTAAAGAAACGGAGAGGACCATGATCACGATGTAACAGCAACTGAGGTAGAAGGTACGAAATCACGTCGGTTTTGATACACAGAAGCTTCGCGTTTTCAATCAATTTCGCGGTTGAAATAGACAACCCAGGGACAAGTGACCTAGAGAATGGTCCAAGATGCTTATTGTCATGGCGAGTACCGATGATGATTTCTGTCAAATTCTTTTTCTGAACTCGCTGTTCTTCCTTATTCAACTTCTTCGCTTCACTGAGTAGATACATGCGAAACGCGGCGCACATTTGTATCGCCTCTTAAAATAAAAGTCTCGGGTTAGAATTTCATCGAGGAGATTTCAGAGACGATTCTGTCACAAAATAACATCCTTACCATGGTCTTCATCTTTGATCATTTGGACGATGACAAATGGATAAAATCCGTCGATAAACTCCATTATTTCAAATGCGTTTGACCTCTCAAAAGAATTATGAGCTCTCCGACTTTCGCCGGCTGTTGATACTGGTAGCAGAAAAGTTCCGATGAACAAGGAAAGAAGCCTGTACCTTATTGACGCCGCAATTTCTTGTTGTGGGAGAAAGAATTCACAAAAGACCTTTGACATAATGCTATCGACCTGTTTCGACAGTGATGACGAATGCGATGAATCGCGTATGAACTTGAATACTTCCCTGAGCTGATCAAAAGCATTACTGGCAAGTGAGGAATGGCAGGTTGGGGAGTCCTCTTCTGATTCAAAGTCGAACGCGTACCCGCCTTCGCTTGCAATCCAGATCCTTATCAAAGACAGAAGAGACCGTTCAAAAATCAAATTCCCGACAGCTGTTTCCGCCGGCGCCCACCGACATAATGATGTAAAAACTCGTATGGAAATCCCGACATCTGAAGTTTGAGGGAGATGTGCACTGCTACCAGGCATGACATCCGTCTCTTTGAAAAATAGAGCATCTTGGGCGAAACCACAGAGTCTCAGGATGGCATTGATCTCAGAAAAAAGCCTGTTAACAGTCCCAAGAGCTGTTTCGCATTCAGTTGTCATATGATTCATCACACTGGTTTCTGGTACGAAAAACACAGATAGAACCTTGCATCGATTGCATAGCAGCGTTTGGCCGAACATTTTCGCCGCTTGTCCCCGGGTTGATGCGTCGCAACCAATAAAAGGCATGAGGAAAAACCATACGGGGGTAGGTATTTGACTAAATATTGATTCTCTGTCTTTCACGATACCTCGAGTCTCGTTTACCAGCTCATCAAACATACTGAAGTGTCGATTGTCCACAAAAAACTCATGTGTCTTTGACGACCGCAGAATCGATTCAGGCACAACGGCAAGAACAGAACGAAAATAAATCAGGCTTGCCATCCACACCTGAGGAGCAGCGCTCCTAGAAAAAAAACGTGAACTAGAGCCATTTGGGGGGAAAGCAGGGAGAAATAATTTAGGATGAAAGTGAGCATCTTTCGTGCTCGCAACAGGACCATCATCAAGAGACCAAAGACCAAGGAGAGAAGAACAAATTCCATTGGATTCCGAATTTAGTTGATGTCGCAGATACAATGATGCATCTTGGAAGTCAATGTTTGGTTCATCTTGATTTTCGCCTGAGGCCACAATGGAAGCCGCTGCATATAAGCTGACGAGCCGGGAGAGCGATAGCATTGCGCTGCCTTTGATTCCATCGATCATACTGGTCGCATACTGTATTACAAGGTCCTCGAAATTGAATGAGTCCATCAAAACTTTGAGATGCTTCGCAGCGTCAGAATTATTCCTTTTGTTGCGTCGTGCGAGGGATAAAAACAAGCTCGGGAGCCCAAGCAATGCCGCCCTTATAACCATAGGGACTTGCGAATTTTTAGATCTGGCTAGAATGCATCCAATGGAAGATAGAGTGGATTCATAATACTCTTCAACAGGACAAGACATTGCCAGAAGTATGCACCTTAAATGTGAAAGATAAATCCACCCTCAATTTGTGAGGAAAGACAAGAAGTTCTTTGAATAGCGAGGAAAATAGCCAGTACAACTCACCGACTTGGCAATGGCAAGATGTCGACAAGATAAAATTCATTCGTAAGATGCCTCGTGAGTTCGTGAAAAAGTCCGCAAGTACAAGTGTCATTGTATGGCCTTGCGATCGCCCCGACCATTGAGACCAAACGAGAGCATCTTCCACCGCACAGACCTCTCACATTCGCCCGCCTCATCATCCTTGAGCACTCATCGTCATCGACCTCGACCACCTGATCGATGTTCCACAATTGCAAAGTCGAAATAGCGCAGTGCGACATTGCTTCCCGTGCATGATCTATTGTTGACTCCTCACGTGCGCGACATGCGTAAAATCCAACGGCAACAATCGACGAGAGCGCAGAGCGCAATACGCCCGGCTCGACGTGAACGAGCATGCCTTCGCTCTTCTGCCGAACTAGGTTCTCTGACACGAATCGGACGCATCGGAACAAGCGCGATGTGGCTTCGTCGGTGCTGCGTCGTGGGCTATAATCGCAGTCGGCAGTCGTCCGACCGTGCAGTGATAGCAATAGTCGAAGCATCCCGGCCACGCCTCTCAGCAATAGGGCGTCATTTTCGTTTACCAGTGATATCAGTTCCGGCTCCCCGCCAACGGGAACGCGACCCTCGTCCGCCCGAGAGCGTCTCGTGACAATCCTGCGCGCTTTGGATAGGGCGTCCGATATGGCGTGGACGAATGCCGACTGCATCAACGCGCCGGGGGGACACACATCTTCCTCTTCGCGACGTCCCAGCCTCCTCCGCTTGCTTCCCGATCGGGCCATTGTCGAGTCCGGATTCGAATCGTCCGCGGCCGACGCCACGCCATCGTCGTCGTGACCTCGAGCCTCCGATGCCACGATGGCGTACGAACACGCGGTTTCCACGATGTCATCGGCAATCGTCGTCGTGGCTTCTCCGGAGGACGACTCGATGAGTAACGCGAATATTGATATCGCGGTACCAGAAATTGGCTCGGATTCACTCGTCAACCGAAGTAGACGCGAGAAGTACCCCCTCGACAGGCATATATTCCCGAGGTGTTCCACGAACGAGGGCGGCGAGTCGTATTCAAATGCCGAAGGCCCCTCCCTCGCGCTCGACAAAAGTATGACGTGAATCGCCCGCATCACGACACCGCCGAGACATTCCTTCTCCGTTGTCTCGTCGTTGTCGGTAGCGGCAGCGATGCCCGGTATACAATCCGCGAGAAGCGGGAGGGCGGGCAACCAGATATCATACACGCACGTCAACGACGCCGACGAGCGGTACGGCAAGAGGATCGACGACGCGATCAGATCCGACAGGGCCGAGGAGCGTGTCGTATTCAGAATTCGAAATAGCGATCGCCACCGACAACTCGCGACGCGCGAGGCGGTCAGGAGGCGGCATCTCGCCGCCTCCGCCGCCATCATCCCGAGGTCGTTCCTCCTGTGCGCGTCGCATTGCAGTGGGACGTCATCGTAATACGCGCACGCGCCGCCACCGTATCCTCTACCTGTCAAATAGTAAGACAGGGCCGATAGGAGACCGGTTATCGCTATTTCGGTCAGCATCTCCAGGATGGAATGGACCTCGATGGAATGCAACGAATAGGTCCAGGAGGACGACGACGACGATGACATCGGCGACGGCCGCCATCGGTCGGACGAGAAGAGCGTCGTGTCCCTCGCGGACGAGAGGATATTTTCCATTAGCTCGTCGCGCATGCGCATCGATGATATTCCGCCTACGCATTCCCCCCCTCCTCCCCCCACCGACGACGACGTAGTCGTAGTCATCAGCGCGGCGGGGACGAGTTTGCGAAGAGCCGTCCAAACGGTCAGTCGCATCGCCAATAGACTCTTACGCGTGCGCACTCGTACCCAATGGCGTTCGTTATCGTCGTGGGAGGGGCCATCATCGACGCCCACTCGATTCGTCATTCGTCGACGTCGACGTCGTCGCATCATGAGCGTCCTCAGATTCGTAAAGACCTCGACGCGTACCTCTCCCCCCCCCTTCGCGGTGGACATCGGAATGGTAGTAGTTGCCTTCTTTCCCCCCCTTATCCCCCCTTCCGCAACCATATCACCCTCGGTAATGGGCGGATCGAACAACGCGTCATCATAATCCAGATTGCCGAGACAATTCGACAGGCGCAGGAGGTCGATGCACGCCATAACTCTGTACTGGTACTTCCGTGTTACCGATAACAGGTGCGATATCGTCGTCCCGATGACGGATGATCCCGCATTCTCCTCGTCGACGACGACGCGTGAATCGCGACGACGCGAGGGTGGAGGAGAATGCGCCAACAACCTCTCGGGATCCATCGAGACGTGATTCAGCAATGCCGTAACGCGCGACAATACGCCAACGACGATGACCGCATCGCCTTCGTTGTCGTCGTCGTCTACCCCATCGCCTCCCCGTCCCCCCGTCGTCGTCCCACCGGCGTCGTCCGATAATGGGGGAGGGGCAACGAAGAGGACGCGTCGCGATGCTTTGGGGCAGAAGGATCCGGACGATATCGCACGATACAATGCGCATATGCGATCGACGTCGTCGTCCTCGTCGTGACGGCCGATGTCGTATTCGTCGTCGTCGTCGTCGTCGTCGTCGTCGTCGCGCATCCCCGGGTCGTCGTCGTCCCCTCCAGTCACCGCCCCGCGACGACGACGACGACGACCAAGGACGTATCCGTCCACGAACGTCGAGTTGCGTGGCGATATCGCACCCTCCAATCTCGGCAATACCCTCGCGAACGACGACAATTCGTCGTCGCACCAGTCGTTGTTCGACGTCGCATCGTCGTCGTTCCTGACGACTGCGCCTCGTTCTCGGTCGTGTCGCATTCCGTGCCTCTCGCACGCCTCGAGCAATTTCGGCACGAGGCTCGACGGAGTGGCGTGCGACGACGTCGACGTCGAAATCGACGACGACGATGGTGGCGGATGATTCTCTGCCCCCGCTGGCATTGTTTTCTTCGTTCCTCTCTCACTCGTCGTCGTCGTCGTCCTTCTTCTCCCCCGTCGCGTGTGATGAATGAATGCGTCTTTGGTGGAGAATAACAATCGCATTTTGATTGTCTTATTTTGGAAAAATTATACATGGGATTCAAATTCCGGAACTCATATTACGTCTTAGGTATTGTCTTAATCCTTGATTTTCAACAAAATTACTAACGAGATCATTGATTCAAGGATAGTAGATAAAGATCAACTACTGTTGTGTAAATAAGCAAATAATGAGCAATGACAGAAAGTAGTTAGGTGGGAAGGAGGGCGAGGGGCGTCAAGGTCGAGCACGACGATGCCAACCTCCACGATGCCGCAGCGCGAGGTACACGGAAAGGAGGGATGTCGCATGATACGTATGGCATGCCCCTGCCCTGTACATTTTTGGGAAAAATGGGCGACTGACGCGAAACGTCGGGGGCATCCATGGGGTTCGACGAAATACGTGCCTTACTACGGAAAAGTCATCGCACCGTCGGTTCCATGGCCCGACAAAATGGGACCGGAAATCGTCGGGGTTCCTCCTAAAAAGGTGTATATTCGAATCGATCGACCGCGCGGAAATAAACCGCTTCTCATACATCGGAAACTCCTCACGCGATTACGATTCCATTCTTATTCGTGTCCAACAATCGAAAACCTCGAGTCATTTGCAGTCATGCGAAAGTGCTTGGGGGGGATTAGAATGTTATTTCACCCCGCCCTCGTGCAACACTTCCCGGGGAGGTTCCGTTCCGTTGATATAATTCGGTATTGTGTAAACTGCTTCATCGATGAATCGGGCTTAATCGTCGAGGCAATGCCATGCTTATTCAATATGTATCAATGGCCTTAATGGTACGCCATGAGGATTTATTTTACTTTGTTTCGCCGTCAAATATACATCGTGGCACATTCATCTAAGAGGAGTGGTGTGACGGCAGCGGCAGGAGGTAATTTGAAGGAGGCAGTAGTGGATGGATGATTGAATGCGAACATCAGTCGCGCCCAATCATCTTCGATCATCCACATTTCTTCCCGTCTACCATGGCTGTATTTGGCCCCGTGATACTACTACTGATAAGCTGGTGACATCCGATCAGGTAGGCAAGAAAATGGATAATAAACATCCATCTTCTCTATGTGACAATGCAAAAGACCCTGGCTGAGACACTCTCACCCAATGGTCCTACCATTTTAATAACTCTTTAGTACAAACGTCGACCTGTCCCCCGCAAAATAGTTCCCGCTTGATAGTCTGGGCAGTGCTGCCAATCATCTGAACCAAAAGGATATTCATCCCAAGCTATCTAGTGAGGGGTGAGAGGAAACTCCTAAAATCATCAACATCACTCATGTTCCCATTATTAACACTCTCCTAAACAGTAAACATTATTGGAAGTTTCAATTCCGACAAAGACATTCCGCTGTCTTGCATGTGACCCGCCTCCAACAAAATCCATCAATGTCACTCAACCGATCTACACGACTTTGCAACAACGTCCCCTCCTTGTAAGATTTGCACTGAGTATTGTCTAACAATGTAATTGATGATCTTTCCGATTCTTTTTGTTCAGCATAAAGTCCATTGTGTTATGCTCTGACTTGTATTGAACTAAGAGTATAATATTCTTCCCAAGTATCTCCATTGGGATCCCAACAGAATCTTATTTTGTCAAGTTGATCGTGGCGAGTTTGTGACATCTTGAACATGTTAGCACGTTGATTTTTCACCCATGCAGCCAATCAAGGATTCTCTTCATGATGTGTGGGTATGCGGCAGTGGTCATTCCGGGCCTTGTACTCAAGAAGTTGGTCGAACTTTGTTTTCCATTCCTGAAGACATTTCTCTTCACGTGTCGTCCATTGAAAATTGATCCATTCTAAACAATCAATGTAATCCTTGTGTAGTTTCCCATTCCGATAGAATGTGCATTTGTGGTTGATCCATGATCTTAAGCGGGTGTGGTCTATGCCATCGTCTTCCTGGCAAACATTGTAGTAACCGTTTAGCTCATGATAGATGCGGAGGCGCTCGTAGGTGGCCTCCCATTGATCAGATTGGCTGGATGTTACTTTCCTTCCCATGGCTCTGAGAGAAGTGATGCTGGGTAGTGTAGGAGGGTGCATAAAATATTGTACATCATAATATCACGGATAATTCAGGTGCAACTTGCATGGGTGAGACTAAGATTTTATTTTTATTTAGTAGTACCATAGTAAGCTCTTGAGAGATCAGTTGCAAGGTTTATGACTAAATCGATTTCTTTTCTTCTTGAAGTATTATTATGCCTGTACCGGATTTGCATGTGAATCATGTTCTCTCTTGGCAGTGAATGATCAGTTTCGTAAGCTCTCGAGAGAGGGCAGGTGGTCCTCAAAAATATCTGAACCATCAACATTCAACACATTTTTCATTTGAGACGTGCAGCTTGTCAAATTGGTTCTGTTAGACCAAGGATAAGAATTGGCATTGCTTTCCCTAGAAGCAGCTGTCAAGATTATCAGTACAAAAACTAAATACCCATATGTTATTCATTTCGGTTGTGACTGATAATTAGAGACCTAATACTTTCGGTCATCCTAATACATAAAGACCAATCTTTCTGCCATATGGTACCATACCAATGCTAACTCTCAGCTCCTGTTTCTTTCTTTTTAAAATCTTAAGCAGCTGTCAAGATATTTTAGGTAATACCATAGTATCAATTATCAGCTTAACCGCTTTGAGATTAATCCCTAATGTGACACACCCCCTTTTCTAACACTTTTTTGGCAATTACAATAGGGCTTCAGACAATCCTCATCAATCCTTGTACACAGGAACTGATACCCCCCAACCAAGTATCCAGTCATTTAAAGCAGCCTCTTCCAATTTGATTGATATGTGACACCCCTATCTTCTGATTAATTCTTGGCGCCTATCCTCATTGAGGCGCAAACACAACATGAAAAAAACTCAGAAAAAATCCCCGCCGTGACATGTTATATTGACAATTGTGAATCCATCTACACCAACAACCCTTGCACTAGATTGGAATAATATCTTCCTTATAATGTCAGGGAGGATTCTGTGTGTGGACAAGCGCATCGCGAGCACCGTTGCATACATATTGTGGTGCTCAAGGTCGACGGTGCATTGTGCCCATGGGAGGGGACGCGTTGTGTTGATGATAAAAAATACAACAACCAACCACGATGACGAAGTTAAGTTTGGAAGGGAGAGGAATGCGGCGGTGCAATGGATGTGTGGGGAGGTTGGTGTCATGGTCATTATCATCAAGTAAAAACATGTCAGCATAACTGACTTTTAGCTATCGATTATCGTACTTTTTTACTAGCAAAAGATAAACAATTTCGGGACCCAAAATGGACCCTCATTCAGCTCATCGAAGTGACAAGCTTCGTGAAAGGGCGAGTGGACACAGTTGTAGCCAGAGAGCTCAGCTAGTCAGCATTACCCTTAATTGGCTGAGGGGTCAAAAATTGGCTGAGAAATTAATTTTCATCCGCAAGCTCAAAAAAAATTGGTCGCAGATATGCGACCGTAGCAGTTAAGCTGTTAACTGGTTCCGTCTAAGAAATATTCAGTATACTGGTGATGGCCATATGACATGATTGGTTGAGAAACATGCTTGGCCTTGTTGAGGAAACGAATGATTAGGCATGTGTATATTCATGATTTGGCAACCATGATCTTTTCAGGGATAACTAGATTGAAAGTAAGAAAGCTCAGTCCACCTACTGGGCGTAAGACAAATCAAACATAAAAAATGGTAGAGATTCATGAAAGCCAAAATATACTTTTAACTCAATGACTATTCTGGGGCTAAGCTAGCAATCATATGCATAATGACTTCGAATTCCTTTAACCCTCCCGACTCTTCTTCCAGAGAGAGTTTCGGGGAGATCTTTGACTACCTTCTGTGTGGTTTCATTGTGTCCCTCTCTCACCAATGCCTGGTCATCAACTGTCAACCAACAAGTTTTGACAAGGATTTAGTTCAATTTGTTCTGCCTTCAAATGAATAATACATTGTGTGTAGTGTGAAGAGCGACTGGAGAAAGTGGCAAAAGAGGTGTGATTGAATGTGAACATCGTTCGCGCCAATCGTCTTTAATCACTCTGACTTCTTCCTGTCGGCAAAAAATCTATCGTTAGAGGAAATTTGCACTGTTATTAATTAAGCCCTTGATATCGAAAGTTGTGTACATTCTTCTCCTCAGGTAGTAATGGCGTCAGGTAATTGATTCATAGACGATGAATCAATGCCCCTCACAAAAAGGGTCCTGTTATCATCACATAACATTCTACAAATGAACTCAAATATTGCGAGCTAGCTCTGCGTAAACAGTTCCTTCTTAATGGTCTGGGCGATGCTGCCGATCAGTTTCTCTGTCGCGATCTCGATCACCGCCTGACAGCTCTTGGTAAGATCGTCCTCATCCTCCTTACCTCCCGACGGGGTTAATGCGATTGAGGAGGAGGAAGAGGATGATCTTCCAACCCCTTCACCGAGACCCGTTCCTCCAACCCTAGACGACGATGCTCCCGAAGATGCCGGTCCGACCCGTCCGCCGCCACTTCGGGATCCCATCAGCGCCGATGGAACGTCTCCCGCACCTTTGATACCCCCAGTCCCACTTCCGTTGGCGGGTTGGAACTTGGCGAGACGCTCCGCGGCCCCGACGACACCATCTATGCAACGTGTGCGCGATTCCGATTCGCACGACGGCGTGGACCCGAGGGTCCTCATCCAGAGGAAGTTGCGCGTGAGCGTCGACAGTACGGACCGCGCACCGCCCGACATGTAATATTCCACCTCCAGCTCGTAGTACGAGGCCCAGCAGCTGCCCCACTGCTCCAGTCTCACGCGTTCATCGAGAATTATCTCCCCGTTCGGGCATTGGTTGACGACCGGGTGGGTATATTCGGGGGGGTAGGCGCGGAACGCCCTCAATTCCGGATCCCCCCTCGCCAGGCTCCGGAGCGGATCGACGACGATGGCCAGAAACGGATTTCCGTGCGGGTCCTCCGCTCGCTGCCACTGCAATTGGGTGCTGATGTCCGTCTGGCTCATGTAACAGTGCGAATTCGGACCGACGTCGAAGGGGTGACTGTGGTACCAACCCATGAACTTCTCCCGTCGGGTATTCTCGAGGGATTCGCCGAGCTCGATCATGTGATTGATGACGTCGCCATCGTCGGCTATGACTCGGGTCTCGAATCCCTCGATGGGCAGGGGGAAGACGTCCGTGACTATTAGGGTACGGGGGGTGATCGGATCGGGACGGCCGAGGAGTAGGCCCATCACCTCGATGGGATTGCCGCCCTTTTTCACGCCCTTCTCAACGCCCGAGTGACAGTGCGTCATCTTATTTTCGCGGCGCGTTTGGGCCGATGCGAGGGATATTCGATGAATGCATTTCGTCGCGCGTGTTTTTTTTCGGCGGCACGACGTGGTGGGTAGAAAAACGAAGGGCGGCGAGGTCCAAAATAATGACAATTAGAAAAGTGGTGCATAAAAAAAAGGTTGGGCGGCGCGCTAGAATCAGACCGAACCAGTCATCGCCCCCGTCTCCCACTCATCCGATATCGGTGCACCGCCGATCTCACTCCGTCGTTAATTGCTTCGACGTCCGAGGGAAAGGAGAAAGGGCCGTCATTCTCGACCCGAAAAGAGAAAAGTCGACTCACCATCTTCATCACCGCCGATGGCCCGATCGCGACCCCCTTGAAGTACCTCGCATCGTCCTTCCAGGGTGACGACTTGCGCAATTCCTCGAGCTTCGTGACGTCGAAGGTGTACCGAGCATCGGCCGCGGCGACGGCCGAGGGGTCTCTTTCGTTCGACATCGTCCTGTTATGCCCTTTTGGATTTGGGTCTCGCGGAACGCAGACACGACGATGCCGGGAATGCTCCCGCCAATCCTACGTAAGCACTTACCCACTCAACTACCTACAGTCTTGACGTAGCCTGCAACACAAAAAATGGGCAACATCACATAACAAAAAAGCTACTAGAGTCACCATGGGGTTCCACGGCTGGCAAACCGGCACATGCTGTATCCTTTTTGCCGCAACCAGTGTAGCATTTCCCTTACATGTAGGGTGCCGTTCTCGTGGTTTCCATGGAATTGCCGGTGCGAGGACATACGCGACTCGTTCGTGGTCATCATTGTTAATCGAATGGCGCCGAAAGCGTAGGGATGTTCGTATGAATCACGATGACAACGACTCGCTATCGCATATGCTCTCGTCTCCCGAGCGCTATGCCGAACGGCTCGGGATGTCGGTCGATGACGTTCGACGATTCCAGGAGGATCACGCGGCTGCATCGCGGACGTTGAATCGACGGGTGAAGGAGGCATCCCTCGACGACGGACCCGAGAAGCATCGTCTCATTTGTGAGCATCGGTATCGGCATGCAAAGCATCCCTTCGTATGCCGCAAGTGCTGGTGCTATCTTCCCATTTGTCTTTGCAATGAGGCTGCCTCGTTGCCACGAATACGGCTGCCCTCCGTGGTCAAGCAGGTGATATTATGGACTCATCACCGCGAGTGGACCTCTGTGTCAAACTCCGGATCTATGCTTCCACTATTGTTAGATGATACGAAACTTTTGATGAAAGGCCTTCCACAACATGACGAGGAGCTTCAAAACATTCTTGATAATGTTGGCAGCGGTCGTGCTATTGTCCTGTGGCCAGACAATGACACTTCGATCAAACAGAACGAGGAAACTTATCCCGTCGGCCATAAGGTGGAGCACGATCGAGTCACTTGGCAGGATCTCCAGACGACGCTGGCCGGAATCGATGACGATTGCCGAGTGACATTGATAGTCTTAGAGGGAACTTGGCGAACAGCAAGGCGCATGGCGTCCAAGCTCCCAGCGACAATACAACGACTGTCCCTCCCTCCCGACGTACTTTTCTGGAGTGCTCGACCTTCGGTGGGCGATGTTGATGATTTTGATAGCGACGAGACGAAACGTATCCAACAATCCTTACTGAGGCCACTGCGACGGCAAGAGGGAGGTAGCGAGCTCAATTTATGCACCGCCGAAGCAGTGACTGCGGCCTTGGTCGGACTCGGCCTGTCGCGGGAAAATGGGGGGAGAATACTCGATCTGGTTCAAAAAAAGGTGGATCAGACGCGACGCTATCGAGGGAAGCAAATGGCTGAATAAATCCACTAAGATTTCACTCGAAACCCATTAAAAAGGTATATTATTGGCCATCTGATTTTGAAAGACGCTGAGATGTCCTCGTTGGAACTTTCTTTTTCCATTGTGCCAATGCAGCTCTCGTGGGGAATCTATTGAGAACGACGGAAAACGGTAATCCATACATACAGGCATGCAACCTATCTCGCGGTTTTTCATCTATGGGATTATCTGCTCCAAAATAAGTATCGATTGCTTTCTTCTGGACTTCCCCCAGTAGAGCATGAACACCATCCCAACAGAACGATGCCACCAATATCTGAAATAACAGTATCTGCGTAACGGGAAAGTGGCTGATATTTATCGGTCGTATTAAAATGTTACAACACAGAATCAGCGCAAGACCTTCGAATCAAGGTAATCAACTTATCGCGCTCTTCTGAAGAATACTGATTGTTATGGCCACAGTGTAGATTGAGAAAGCATCCTGTGGAGATGACCCCCTGTTCATCCAAGAATCCATTTCTCCGCCTCAATGAGAGCACCATCATGTCTTTAGAGCATATTCGAGCTACAATATACTCCAGGGTGCCGATTACATAGGTCAGTTCTGCTTCGACTGGATTGAAGTTTTAGTATTCGAATAGTCGCGACAAATATATAATCAGAGTAGCAAGACCTTAACAATAACAAGAGAACACGAAACAAACCTTCTTTCAGCGCATCCGTGTGCTTTGCCAACGCTTTCAGCGATGATAATACCTCGGGAATGGGCAAGGGGAACTTCGCTAAAGAGTCGTCGTCGAATTGATGTCTTGGCGGTCGTTGGTCGAAGTCCTCTGGGAGGATCTCTTGGTCATCGCCAGACTGTGTATCCCATCTTTTCTCTGCCTGTTCGACAAGTACCTGAGGTCCAAACACAGCCGCACAACAGAGCCATGATATAGTGCAATCGAATCCTTCCTTGACAGTGTGTCCCAAATGATGGCCACATAAGCCATCACAGCAAGCTAGGGACTTCCATATCTTCATCAGCATTTCAGACTCAACATTCCTCTTCTTCGCTGGAATTTCAGACACTACTTGTGGTGCAGCGTCAGATAAAAGTGAAACTTCAATGCCCTCATCTTCGAGACTCGATTGTCTTGTATCTGCATCTGTATCTGCTTGCATCTGCTTCTTCGCAGCAGTAGCAAGCTTTCCTATTCGTTTGACGCAAGCTGCAAAGTGATGCGCTTCGGACCACGAGATGTGCTTATCTGCGGGCCACATTGGAGGAGATTTCTTGATTTGACGGGATCTTTTGGATATCCTGGCTTCCGTGACGCCAACGTTATCTAAATCCGCAATCTTGTATTCGATCGGCGGAGGCGTAATCCATCCGATTTTGTGTGTGTGACCTTTAGTCAATTCCCCCGCGAACGCTAGTCCAGATTTTAGAGACGAATAGTCGTGAATTATCTCGTCTGCGCTGTCCTGTGCTACGATCTTAGGACACCTCGCTGCCAAGAAGTCGCGGGCCACGTCGGTGCTCCACCCTGGCGTCAGGAGGCGTATGGCATTTCCAGTCCAACGCCCCACCAGCCTCTGTGCCACGGCCTCCAGATTACAGAACGTCCGATCGCAAACGAGGATTGTTAACATATTCGAACGTGATGACGTTGCTGTCAACGCCTTCGCAGCTCCAGCAGCTGCCATGCCGCCAATGCTTTCCCCGTGAATGATGAGTTCATCGACTCCAACAACATTAACAATGTGACGCGCGACGATTGCGGCATCAAGTTTGAGAGACTCCGAAGATGGCTTGAATGCTAGGACTGTGCTAAATATGATGCGTTTCAACGTTCCCAAGAACCCATGACTATATTTGGCCGTCGTCTGGTTCCATGAGCTAAACCCGAAACTCCTGCCAAAACTCCTTCCATACCCAGCATAATTGAACAAGTAAACATCGTAACCATGCTCAATGTAATACTCTGTCCAACAAGTACTGGCAATAGGAATAAGCGCAAAATGCCGTCAAAATAAGTAACGAAAAAGGAATCGAAACAATATCTTGACATGTCATACATGAAACACAACGACTCACGGCTCTTTCTTATCGTCGTCGTCCATGTCGTCATCAACATTCCCGCCAGGAAGTCCCATGCCAGTAGCAACCTCCAACAAGCCTGCATTCGGATTACAGTACAATACAGCCTTCCTCTTCCTGCCAACGTTCTTGCCGCTGCCGACTACCTCCCCCCGACCCTTCCGAGGCGACAAGGGGAGGAAATTCTCGGCGGAATCGTCGCACACTCCTCGATCGTACCTGCCATTCGTCGACGACGGTATAACTATGACGTCCAAATTCCCACCCCCCCCGCACCACGACCATCGCGACGCTTCGGATCCGACGGCGCCCGGCGCCCTATCCACCCAGAATTGCCTCGCTCCGCGGTAGCGAGCGAGGAAGCATCCCCGTATGACGTCGAGGCCGAATATGCTCTTGTGGGGGGGAGGATCGATCATGCTCATTATCGCGCGCGCGACGGACATGACCGTGCCCGAGGCCGATGACGGGGAGGACGGGGACGACGACGTGAGCGCGGCCGCGGATGCGCCGCTCCCACCCCCCCCCTCGAGGCGATGACGCACGGCGTCCGCACCGACGTCGTCGGACTCTCCTCCCCCATCCCGTTGTCCGCCATCGCTGTTGTCGCCGTCGCCCCCCACCTTCGTCCTGATGCGCGCGACGAAGTCCCGGAGTTCCGAAGCGCGATCGATCGCCCTCGATGCGACCTCCGATATCTCCTTACCGCTCGTGGTCGTGGTCGAACGTCTGCCCGACGCCGTTGAGCCATCGTCGTTCCTACCATCGCCCCCGCGATGTATCCCCATCGACGACGACGAACCCGTGAGGTATATCAAATTCGACAGGTCCGTCAACGTCGAATCGAGTATGCCGAGGAGCTCCCTCCCGTCCGATCGTGCGTCGTCCGTGAGGTTGCTGAGATTCCCGACGTCCCCCGCGAGGGGATTGTTCCCGTGACGCGTCAATCGAAGTCGTCCGCCGCGTCGTCGTCGTCGGTCGTCGTCGCTCGGATCGATATCGCGACCGAGAACGACGTCGTCGTCGTCCATCCCCTCCGTGCCGCGGTCGCGGCAGAACAGTGCGCGCTTGCACGTCCCGCCGCCCCCTCCCCTCGCGTACGACGAGTAGTCGCACAGTCCTCCCCGATCGTAAAAACCGCCGATATTCCGTTCGTCGTCGTCGTCGTCGTTACCTCGCGGCATATCGGCACCATCGCCTCCGTCCCCCCTCCCCCCCCCCCCCCCCCCCCCCCCCCCCCCCCCCCTCCCGTCCATTTCCAGGAGACAGCGCAATACCTCCGCGTACGTGCCGAGTATCCGATTTCCATACGCTTTCGCTCGCACGAGAGCGGCCGATAGCTCGTCGTCGTCGTCGTCGTCATCATCGTGATCATCGTAATTTACGTCGCGATCATCGTCGTCATCCGCAGTCGTAGCCGCCGCCGTCGTCGTCGTCGTCGTCTTCCTCGTAGCCGACATCGATGCCGACGCATTCGCCAATAATTCGATCGCGGACGCTGCGCCCATAATCACGCCGCAACTGTACCTCGAGAATTCGTTCTCGATCTCGCCGTAAACTCGTACGCACGTGCCCGGGAATGCCAATAATCGAAGTAGACATCGTCCGCAATATATAACGATGATGAGTAATAGGAGATACACGCCGCATTCGGTGAGTAATGACGATAGGAAGTATAATGGCGTCCATAGGACGGACAATGCGACATGGACGAGGAGGTACGCGGGGAACGCGTATTTCGGATTGCGTATCAATAGGTCGAGGAATGGATGAAAATGACGTATGACGTCCGATGCGACCCTGAGTCGCAGTAGACGATCGAATATACTAATCGGACGGCTTTCTATGCCGTCGACGACGATGCGGGACGACGTCATTGCGTCGGTCGTCGTCGTCGTCGTCGTCGTCGTCGTCGTCGTCGGGTCGATATTCGAGACCTCACTACATCCGCCACCCTCGCCTCCACCTCCACCTCCTTCCACTTGTTCTTTGTCGTCGTCTCGGATCGCCGTCGTCTTTTCCGAGTGGACGGATGGGATGTACGCGATGGTATTCGTTACGGCGACGTCGATGGTGCGGATATGATGATCGCCCTCCTCGTCGTCGCCGCTATTGTATTCGTCAACGTCCGTCGCTCTCCCCTCGTTTTGATGATGATGATGATGATGATGATGATGATGATGCCCAATCGAGGATTCCGCGTGAATCATCCGGGGGGTGGACGATCGGGATTCGGCGATGGCGGCGGTTGCGGACGGCGACGATGTTCGGGGCGTGGATCCGTAGTGGGAATGGCGGGCGGAGGATATTATGGTCACGTCCGTCCTCGCGAGCGGCGGTAGCAGCAGCGGTTGATGTCCGCCGTCACTTGTGGTAACAGGGCCGTGCGCTTGTCGAAAGGAACAATCGAGGTTGTTGTAGTTGATATTATTTTCTCCTCCTCCTTCGTCACTCGTCATCTAGCGGCGGCGGCGGCGTCGGGGGGGTTATCGGTGGACCAGCATGTCGTCGGCATCTCTTTTTGGGGGGTGTTGGGGGCGCGCGGGGGTTCAATCCAACGAAATTATTTTTAGGGATATCATTTTTATCACGGGAGTCACGGGAAATATCACGGTGCTGTGTTATTACGGTCACGAGAGTTTCATCACGCCCTCGCTCTGTCATCTCTCTCTCGATTGAACTGCGAACCGCGCGAATCTTTCCCAATCATCGCCCCGGCGCCCGCTCCCCCCCGGCCCCATCGCATCGCATCGCATCGCATCGCATCGCATCGCATCGCTCCCTCCTCCCCCTCCTCCATCCCCGTCCCTCCCTTCGGATGGGGGCGCGCATCGCGATATGAATAAAGTCATGCACCTCCCCAACGACCGCGTCGTCCTCATCGCATCGTCCCTCGCGATGGCGCTACTGCTACCGCTACTGCCACTGCTCCCATCGTCGTCGTCCTCCTACGCATACTCGTCGTTCGTCGTCCCCCCCCCCCCGTCGCGATCTTCGTCGCATTCGACATCCCACCCCCCGCCCGATCGTCGTCGTCGATATTCGACGTCGGGCGGATGGCGAGCCGGTGGGGGCGGGTCGTCCACGGCGACGATCTCGGGCCTGGCGGCATCATCGTATCACGATGACTACATTCGCCACCGCGTGGACTACCCGACGATTACGGTAAGTCAGTCGTTATCACTCGTCGCGAGGGATATGATCGACGACGGCCGAATGACGGTACATCGTCCACTCGAGACCTACCCCCCCTCTCGCATATCCGGTTCGCTGAACGGTGGAATCGTCGTCAACGGCAATAGCCACTTCCTTTTATCGAACGGTCCGGATGCCTTCGGCATAACCGGATCGTTGGAGGAGATGGAACGCATGAACGATGCGGCCAAAACGAAAAATATCGATGCGGGCGAGATGAGACGCAAGATCACGGGGGTGAAAGAGAGGGCATCATCGCTCTACGGTGGGATGGACGAAGGGGATGGGGAGGAAGAAGGACGCGCGGTGGCCGCGGAACGGAGAGCGCGCGATGACGAGGATGAGGCGACGAACACGATGGAGGGACGGCGGGAGGAAGGGGAGGAAGAACGCGCGGCCTCGGTACGAAAGGCGAGCGTTGAGGAGGCAGCGACGATGAAGGATCGGGAGGAAGAACTCGTGGCCGGGGAACGAAAAGCGCGCGATAAGGAGGCCGCGACGATTAAGGAACTGCAGGAGGAGGAACGGGTGATCGCGGAGCAAAGGACACGCGAGGAGGAGGCCGCGAAGATGAAGGAACGGCAGGAGGCGGAGGAACGCATTGTCGCGGAGCAAAAAGCGCGCGATGAGGAGGCCGCGACGATGCAGAAACGGCAGGAGGAGGAACGGATGGCAGCAGAGCAAAGGGCGCGTGAGGAGGAGGCCGCGACGATGGAACTACAGGAGGAGGAACGGGTGGCAGTGGAACAAAGGACACGCGAGGAGGAGGCCGCGAAGGTGAAGAAACGGCAGGAGGCGGAACGCGTCGCCGCGGAACAAAAAGCGCGTGATGAGGAGGCTGCGAAGGTGAACGAACAGCAGGAGGAGGAACGCGTGGCCGTGGAACAAAGGACGCGTGAGGAGGAGGCGATGAGGATGAAAGAACAGCAGGACGCGGAGGAACGTATGGCCGCGGAGCAAAAAGCGCGTGATGAGAAGGCGGTGATGATGAAGGAACAACAGGAGGAGGAACGGGTGGCAGCGGAACAGAGAACACTTGATGAGGAGGCTGCGAAGGTGAAGGAACAGCAGGAGGTGGAGAAACGCGTGGCCGCGGAACAAAAAGTGCGCGATGAGGAGGCGATGAGGATGAAAGAACAACAGGAGGCTGAGCGAGTGGCTGCCGAAGAAGAGGCTGCAAAAATACAGGAACAGCGGGAGGCCGAACGCGTGGCAGCGGAGCAAAGGGCTCTTAATGAGGAGACATTGAGGATGAAAGAACAGCAGGAGGCTGAACGCGTGAATTTGGAAGAGGCAAAGAGGAAAAAGCAGGATGCAGAACGAATAGAACAATCACAAATACAAGCTGCACGTGTGGCCGAGCAAGAGAAAATCAAGCAAGAAAAAGAAGTCGAAAGAATTGCGACCGAGCGTCGCCGAGAGGAAGAGCTTATTGCGCGATTGGAAAAGGAAGAAATCATACGTAAGGACGCAATATCCAGGCTCGAGGAGCAGGTTCGCAAGCAGGAGGAGGAAAGCTCGAAATTTGTGGCCGAACGCCGTCGTGAGGAAGGGGTTCTCGCGAAATTAGAGGCGGAAGAAACGGCCCGTATTGCACAAATAGAGCGATTGGAGGCCCAAGTTCTTAAACTTGAACAGGCGCAGGACGAGGCGAAGCTCGTCCTTGATAAACTTCGATTGGTAGAACAATCGAAGGAGGATGATGCGAATAAAGCAACGGATGCAAGGAAGGCAATTGATGCAAGATTCGAGTCCATCAAGTCGTTACAGGCAAAAACTCTTTCGGATGTCAAATCGAGAGCCCCTCAACTTCAGGAATCACTAGGGCGTTTGCAAGGTTTGGCGTCCCCAACATCCTCTTTTGATGGTAAACAGCTACAAGAATCTGTTGATCAAATCAAACCAAAGATCATAGTCAATGGCGAAGTGCCCTCTTTTGATGGGAAGCAGCTGCAAGAATCTGTTGATCAGATCAAATCAAAGATCTTGGTCAATGGAGGTTTAAGTGACATCCCAGAAGATGTTACTTTGATGGCTGCGTCGGGAGCGGCGGGACTTCTTATTGTGACAGCAATAGGGACGTTGCGAAATGATGACAGCAGTAATAATGAAACATATGATGAGTCGTTAAAGGACGAGGGAAGTTATGTGCCATATGGGATTAGCGAACAAAGCAGATCTCCTTCATCAACATCTTCCTTTGGACTTAAGTCGTCCTCTGGCTATTCAGAACAAAGTTCATTTGGAATGAACGAAAGGGGAGGAGTTTTCCGCAGCCCCAAATCATCCTTCGGCGGTGCACCCCTCAAAGGGGTTGGTAAGTCCGGCACAGGCGCTAGATCAGGTTTCTCCGATGCGTCTTCATCATTTGGTAAGTCAGGGATGGGCGTTGGATCGGGTTTCCCCGGTGCGTCTTCTTCTCCGACTTTTGGCAAATCTGGGATGGGCGCTGGATCGGGTTTCCCAGGTGCGTCTTCGTCCCCCACATTTGGTAAATCTGGGATGGGCGCTGGATCAGGTTTCTCCGTTGTCCAGGCGCCTCTTAAGGGCGTAGCTGGTTCAGGTTTTACTCAAGCGTCGAAAGAGGGGGGTTCCTTTCGTAGTTTCGCATCATCATATGGTAGTGGGCAACCGGGAGAAGGCCGGGGGGGAGGGCCATTAAGGAAAGGAGGGAGTCCAGGCGCAGGGGGCGGGTTGTCATCTATAGTATCAAGCAATCCTATGGTCTACCCTCCGCCAATTGGAAAGGGGGGCTACAGGACAATGCCATCAAAAGGCAATGGAGGCCTGAAGTCATTTGGGAAAACTTCGTTTAGAGGAAAAAATAATCAATAGAATAGTCTACCTGTCTTTAATTAAGATTAAGTCGATTCGAGTGACGGGTTTGCGGGAATTTAATATTAAGACTTGTTGCTTTCACACGAAAGCGAAAGCGACGATGACATATTTGATGATCCAAGAACACGCCATGCTTATCGCCGAGTTTGGCATGGATACAACACCGTTCTCGTTTCTGAAAGGTATAAATACAGAGTTAGAACATCCATGATGGTAGGAGCAAGGGCATCGCACTACTATTTAGAGTCAATTACGATATCTCATTTTCGGTTGAAAAAACAGGGCGAAAACGAGGATGCCAAAATACCTCCAACATTGTGTGAACGTATGCCATCCGAGGTAATCACTTTTCATTCCAGTAACATGATTCATTGTCATTTTAATTATCACTTACAATTCTTTAACGACAAAGTCTCCCTTGACCTAATCATTGAATTGGTTGACAAAAGAAGTGGGCTTCAGAAAAATAATTCTTGATAAAAGCTATCTTACCAAAATACAAGATTGACTTGTAAACACAGAATCATATTCGTTCGCCCTCATCCCCCTTATTCCTCTCAAACAATGATCTCACCTTTAACAATTCCAAAGTGAATATTAACACTGCGCCACCAGGGATGGAGCCACCTGCACCCCTGTCACCATAACCTAACTCCGAAGGAATGTAGAGTTCCCACTTAGCACCCTCCGTCATCAATTGCATCGCCTCGGTCCACCCCCTGAATAAGTTAATAAGTTTTGAGCGTTAGTGAAATCATAAAAAAATTCGGTGAACTACCACCAGCACACTGGAATCTGCCATTGTACTCACTTAATGACCTGATTCGGAGCAAAAGTCAAGGGCTGGCCACGCTTGTAGGAAGAGTCAAACTCGGTGCCGTCGATGAGTGTGCCCGCATAATCGCTGGGGATCAGGATTACCGCGAATTATAATTAAACAAAAGAATTAAAGGGAAAGGAGATAGTTGATGAATCATTGCTGTTGGAGATACGAATTGGAGCGTAATGAAACATTGAAAATTCACCATTCGCAAGGAGAGTTGAGAGTTGGCGTTTTCCCGCCAGCTAGGGAGTTTGATGTGAGGGCGAAAATGGGAGCATGCCGATGAATTAGATGAATGATAGATGATGACGTCGAGCCGCTAAAGCGATTATTACTAACGACTCACGATTTCCAGCTCGAAGCTCCTTGTAGAGCAGGCCACTAGGGAGAGTTACCACGCCCTCCTCTTTCCCCTTTGCTTCGAGGTAAGCGAGGCCTATTTCGTGTATGCAACGTAACATTATAAAAATGATTTCTAGTGCGCTGGTTTTGCCAGTGGAATGGCACAGCGAGCAGGGATCGTAAATTCAGCGTTAGAGTGAAGCCACGTTTTCTTACCTTCGGAATTGGTCCCTGCCACGACATTATATATAGAGAGAAGTGCGCAGAAGAGCGCTAGGACGATGGATGATTTGGCCATGTTGAATGTTGATCAGTTCGCCGAGTGGAGTTGAGGAGATTGGAGGGAGGCCGGCAGGCAGCAGGTGTATCATACCAGTGGCAATGGCGGGTTGAAGCAATGCCGACGTACATACTTTGTACGCAGTAGTCCACTTTGTTGTCGGGAGTCCGTGAGAAACAAACGGGACGCTCCGCAAATAATAGTGTTGCTTAGGAATAGCAGTATGGTACTTTAATATTGGTCGTTAAGGACATCCTCTCTGTCGGCAACTAAAAGCATCATCCATCGCAAGCGAACAGGTAGCGGGAGAGAATACCAATACCATCTTTAATCATGTCGGGGGCGAGAAAGCTTCAGAGTAAGTACTATAGTCGCTGGTCTCGACGCGGAGGAGTCGTCACGCAGAAAAGGGGGGTGGAAAACGTGTCAGGTCGCGGAGGAGGTGGGGGAGGGGGGACGGAGATGCAGACAGTTCGTCGATGAAACGATAGTTTAGACATAGATTCGGGAGGGGGGGGAGGATAAAATCTCTTACGCGCGACGAATTTATCGTCTTACTATTGAATGCACGCAGAAGGAGATGTTAACGGGATGAGGAGGGGGTTCGTTATAAATAAATTGTCATCGCGTCTATGAAAAAACCTGATTCACTCAAAGGACAAAATCACAGAGGCCCATGCTGGAGAGGATTTTGTGTGTGTGTTGGGGGGGGGGGATTGTGTCACTTTTCGCACAATGATTATCCTCACTAACCGATCTCATGACATCAATTCTTAATTCAGCCGAGATCGATCGGGTCATGAAAAAGGTCGATGAGGGCGTGGAGCTCTTCGACGAGATATACGAAAAGGTGTACACGGCCGAGCAGCAATCTCAGAAGGAAAAGTACGAGGTGGAACTGAAAAAGGAGATCAAGAAGCTCCAGAGACTGCGCGATCAGATCAAATCATGGATATCAGGGTCGGAGGTCAAAGATAAGGATGGACTTTTGGAATACAGACGATTAATCGAAACGAAGATGGAGGCATTCAAGATTGTCGAGAAGGAGACGAAGACAAAGACTTTTTCTAAGGAAGGTCTGGCACGTCAGGAAAAGTTGGATCCAGAGGAACAGAAGAAGGAGGAGACCATCCAGTGGATAGGGGAGATCATCGAGCAGCTTCAGGCACTCATCGATGAGTGCGATTTGGAGATCGTGAAGCTCTCCGCCGGCAAGGGCAAAAAAACAAACAAGAGTCAGCTGGAGGATTGCAATCACCACATGAAACAGCACAAGTTCCACATGAGCAAGCTTGAGGGAATCATGCGATTGGTACGAAACGATCGAATTTCCGCCGACACGGTCGACGAGGTCAAGGAAGATCTCGAATATTATATTGAAAGTCACAAGGAGGACGATTATATGATGGCCTACGACGAGGAGAATTTTTACGAGGCACTCGGGTTGGAAGAGTTGGACGTAGTCAATGTCGACCATGTCACTCAGGCCAGCATCGCGACGAAGAAGAAGGACGACGATGCCACATCAGCGAGCAGCGGCAGTGAATTGCAGAAGAATTCCAAAAAGGCGCCTGCGACCACGGGCATTATTCCTCTGACGATTGGACGTGCGAGAAAATCTGGAGGCGAAAAGGATAAGTTGCCGTCATCGAACGAAGCAACGCCCACCAAAATTAGTCGCCCTGGCTCCACCTCGTCCGGTCCAGTGCCGGTAGCGGTAGGGCCCACGCCAATGCCCAAGCCTCCATCCTCCCCCCCAGGAGCGGGGGCTTCTATGGCTGCCGTCCTCAAGCGCGAGAGCGAGGAACGCCAGAGGGCGCAGCTACAGGCCGCCGTGGCCCAAGCTCAGCAGGAACAGGCTCTGCAACAACAACAGCAGGCCGCCGAGCTGCTGCAAAAACAGCAGCTCCAAAAGCAGCAGGCCGAGGCCCAGCGTCTTCAGCAGGAGGAAGCGTTGCGCCAACAGCTTGAGGCGCAGCAGAAAGCGCAGGCTGCAGCGCAGCAAGCCGAGGCGCACATGAGGCAGCAACAGCTGATCATGGAACAGCGTCAGGCGGCGGCACAGCTGCAGCAGCAGCAAGCGGCACAGCAGGATGCTGTGGTGAAGCAAAAATTGATGCAGCAACAGCAGCAAGCGACTCAACAGATTTCCCAGGCGCAACAGCAGCAGCAGAACGTGCTGAATGTGGGTTTGTCCGGTCTATCGCTGGGTAACGCTATTGGGACGAACAATGTCCCTTCTGCGTTGTCTTCTGTCTCATTGCAACAGCCGTCGGTCGCCAGCGTGGTCACTTCCAACAAGGACGCCACGGAGCGATACCTCAACGCTCTGAATGACTCCTTCCTTCAAATGCCTACCTCAACTGAGACAGAGCGCGCAAAATCTTACGCGCCACGTAACCCCTACCCCGCCGCGCCTTCCTGCTTCCCCTCAACACCCTCCCCCATACTCGACAATCCGGCGGTATTCGAAAAGCTCGGAACGGATGCTCTGTTCTTTATCTTTTACTACGCCCAGGGCACTTACCAGCAGTATCTGGCTGCACGGGAGTTGAAGAAGCAAAGTTGGAGGTATCACAAGAAGTACATGACATGGTTCCAACGACACGAGGAGCCGAAGGTTACCACCGACGACTATGAGCAGGGCACTTATGTGTATTTCGATTATGAGACGGGATGGTGCCAAAGGATCAAAAGCGATTTTCGCTTTGAGTATTCGTTCCTGGAGGATTCGCTTCCGGTTTGATCAAGGTGTTTCATGTCAAGTGTATATTACTGCAGTAGAGGACTGGCGGGCAGGAACGATGAAGACCATGTTTTATGATAACATTACAAATTTGCGCAGCTACATAGATAATACGAATTAAAGCTTGGGTTTCGAAACAGTCTACCTTGGAGCCGAATTACTTTTTGAGATCAAGCAAAATTTCTTTTTTGGGTGGTCTGCTGTCTTGTGCACATAAAATATCTAATACCGCGATGAGACGAACACCCTCGAGAAGGGCATGAAAACGGTGATATTAAAAACAATGCTCTCGTGTGATAGATATGAGGACGAAGCAGTCCTCGACCAAAAAGGGCGTGATGATCACTCTTAAGTATGTAAATGTCAAATTACAATCGTAGTGTACCCTGTCCGTTGAAATAATTGATTACGATACACACTCTGTATCGCTTCCGACCGCTGCAATTCCCCCATCTACATCCGCCCACTCCGCCCTTTCCCCCCACCAATACAGCCACGACCAACCAGCATCACAATTACCGAGAGATGATTCTCGATCGATACACCGAGGACGGGGTTTTATTAAATTTGAGAGTGTTTGCGGAAGATCGTTTTGCACGATAACCCCGTGACGATCCCTCCCTCCCCAGCCGACCTTCCCGTACCCCCAATCCTCCCGAATATGATAAGAAAGGCTTTCAAAAACGTTAATTCTTCAGGCCTTGTCTTCCCCATCCACAACATCACCGCTGCTCGATGATCCCCCGTCCTCCTTATCAACCGTGGCCAACGACTCTATCGTATATCTATCGTTGGTATAAATGCACATGTCGGATGCTGGGGGTCGTCGTCATCGCGCGAAGTATTGAAGCGAAGTCAAATAAGGAAGAGGACGAGGAAGAGCGAAAACAAGAGATGAAAAATATTAATATAATATATAATCATGAAAACGCAGGGTGTGTGTGTGGGTGCGGGAAAAAAATGTTGGATCGATAGACGGAGCGAGGGGTAGAGAGGTGGAAGTGTCATCCATTCCCCTCCCCTCACCACCCATCTCCCTCCTCCTCTCCTCTTCCCATCCTCTCCCGTATTCGAAGAAGAGAACAAAACACCGTCCAAGAAATTATTTTTCGTATCCCCCCACCCCCCACCACCACTACCCACATTTATCATTCCCCTCGCAAATCCATCGTCGTCGTCGTCATCATCAATCAATCAATCAATTGGCCCTCTCCTCTCTCTCTCTCTCTTTCACTCACCGATCTTCATCGCCTTCCTCGCCACGTCCTCGGCGCTCAAATCCGGATTGTCCATCAACGCCCTCGCCGCGGCCATCGCGAAGTTACTGCCGCTCCCGACGCCCAATACCCCATCGTGACTTTCCAACACGTCGCCGTTGCCGGTAATTTCGAACGACGCGGTCCTATCGGCGACGAGGAGACTTGCCTCGAGACGACGGAGGTACTTGTCGGTGCGCCAACCCTTCGCGAGCTCGACGCAACTGCGCGCCAATTGACCGGGATGCTCGTCGAGCTTATTCTCGAGTCGCTCGAGGAGCGTGAACGCGTCGGCGGTCGCGCCCGCGAAGCCCACGATGGTATCGTCCCCCCCCCCCGCCTCTCCGTCGTCGTCGCCTGCCGCCGCCGCCATCGCGCCGCCGCCATCGGCGGCGGGCGCGGGCGGGGACGACGAGGACTTGATCGCCTTGGATTTTATCCGTCGTATCTTCTTCGCGTTCGGCTTGACAATGACGCTGCCCATGCTCACCATGCCGTCCCCCATCATGCACACGCGACCGTTCTTGCGCACGCACACGATGGTCGTGCCGTGACGTTCGGGGGACATGACGCGCGGGGTGGCGACGAAGGGGGCATGGGAGGAGAACAGCATCGACGACATGCGCAATGGCGACGATGATGCCGACTTCGACGACGACGACGATGATGTCGATGCCGACGGGGGGGGGACGATGCCGATGATGATGCCGGATGCGGAGGCGGGGGGGAATGGGCGCCGGACGGCGGATCGTAGAGCGATGTTCGTTAGCATCGCGTTCGTGACCTCCGTAGCGTTCAGCGTTTCGGCGTGAAATCGATGTGCGCCGATGAATAAAAATCCATCCGTCTCCGTCGGCGAACACACCGCCCTTTTTTTCGGGGGTAGGCCCCCCTGGCCCCCTTAATCTCCGGGTCAACGAACTACGGGGGGGAAACGAAATATCGACAAACGACGAAACGATGGCGTCGTCGTCGTCCGCCTACGATGACCTCCGCGCGTCCATAGCCGACGAGGGCGTCGACGCACGCGTCGAAGTGAACCAGCGTGCGCTCATAGACAAGGTGAGTTTTCTTCTTCCCCACCGGGACCGACTGGAGACGAGACCTCGTCCCACCGACCATAATATCAACCATCGTCGCTCCCGCTCCCTCACCTCTAAAACATTCGCACGCGCTTAATCGGACGAGTGACAGATACTCGCGCGCTACGCGAGCGCGGGCGCGGTGTATCGCGAATTGCTACAGAATTCAAACGATGCCGAGGCGACGATCGCCGAGATCGTCATCGTCACGACGAAAGGCAACGACGCCTCGACGCATTCCTCGTTGACGAGGTCGACGTCGTCGGTGTCGTCGTCGTCGGGACGGGCCGATGGGAAGATGGCCGGCGCCTTACTGCGTCCGCCCCTCGTGACCCAGGTGACATATCGGAACGACGGCCAACCCTTCCGACGTCAGGATTGGTCGCGTTTGCGCAAGATCGCGGAGGGCAATCCCGACGAAACCAAGGTGGGAGCGTTCGGCGTGGGAGCGTACACCATGTTCAGCGTGTGCGAGGAGCCGGTGGTGGTCAGCGGCAAGAGGGGGGAAGAGGAATGCATGGCGTTCTTCTGGAAGGGGGATAGCCTCTGGACGAAGACGGGGAAAGCGTATTCCGCAGCGATCGTCGCTGACGTCGACGGCGGTCACGTCCTCGACGATGGCAAGACTTGGACGTCCTTCGTCATGCCATCGCGCGATCCGTATCCTGTGCCCGATATGGTCGAATTTGGTCAATTCCTCGCAGCGTCGTTGACGTTCACCCAATGCCTGAAATCGGTACGCGTGTACATCGATCGGACGATGGTGCTGGACGTTAGAAAGTCGAAGTTGGAATCGCACGCCATCGTTCTCCCGCGTGCATCGTCGTGGTGGAAGAACGACGGTGCGGTCACGTCGTCGAGCACGGGCATGTTCGCCCTCGTCGGTGGTGGTGGGTCCGATAACCTAACGTCCACGTCCGTGAGGTTGACGGTGATGCTACGCAGGGGCCATACGCCGGATTGTCAGGTCGAGACGTCGACGGTACTTGCGCGATATGCATCGGCGCGGGTGAAGACCGCTATACCGACGAACGTGGAAAGCAGGATGGTCAGGGTGACGAAGAAGAAGCCACCGAGGGAGCTCACTGTGCAGGTATTGCTTGATGCCGTGGACGACGACGAGGACGACGACGATGGCAAGAGGGCGGTCGAGACGTCCCGATGGAGGAAGTCGAAGGACAAGAAGCGATCCGGGGCCGCGCTCGTCACCGACTCGTTCGCGCCCGTGCCCGGCCTCGGACGCGTCTTCATTGGCTTCAGGACGTCGCAGACGACCGGCCTTGGCATACACGTTGCGGCGCCATTGTTACCTACCGTCGAGCGCGAGGCGATCGACTTCGTCGATGCGGCGCTACGGGAGTACAATTGCGAGTTGCTGGAGATATGCGGCGTGCTCATGAGGCTCGTGCTGGAAAATGCCATGGGTCGGATAGGCACGGCGTGGGAGGCGGATAGGGGCGCGAGGGAGAGGTGGGACGAAGAGAGGAGGCGACGACTCGCGGCGGGGGAGGAGGGCGAGGCCGAATGTGTAGAATCAGCGAACGACGAGGTTCCGATGGCGCCGGACGACACGAAGTCTACCGCTACGATATCGTCCAGTTTGTTCGGCTTCGCGTCGTTCATGGCGAGGGGGATACGCAATACGGTGACCGAGGCGATCAAGCCCGTCCAGGAGATACTCGGCGAGGACGACGAAACGTCGGAATTGCTGAGCCCGACCGACGACCGACCGCTGTCCCTCGAGGAACGGGACGCGATTTTGCTAATGAAATCTTTCAGCCCTCGTCCTTCCACACCTGACTCGCTGGTCGGAGAGTGTCTGGCGAGGGGATTGGGCAGGTGTCTTCCTTCGTCCGCTCCGCCGGTGTTGACCATCGGGGGGGTGATGCGTGGCAGCGAGGCCAAGCTTCCAAACCGTGAGTTTCCCTTCTACAGACTGCATTTTCCATGTCCAAGCGCGTCATCGTCTTCGCCCAACGCGCCCAACGATCGCACTCATTATGAATCATTGATGACATCCCTTCCCAAATTCTCATTTATTGTGCTTCACCTTCCGTGTAGATGGAATGGAAGCTTTCGGATTTTCCAATGTCGTACGACGCATCATGCTGGAGAATGCGAAGGAATATCACACCTTAGTAGCCAATGTTCCTCGTCTGACCATCGATGATTTGATCTCTTCTTTGAAGAACAAGGTGCTGGGGGGGGAAATGTGCATTAGGCTGCTCAAGTGGTTTCCTAAGGTATGCCGGATCGAGCGCTCGATGGAAAGGTGTGGTTTGCGATTGAAAGAGGTCGTCAAGTACGAATTAGCGAATGACGACGACGCGTTATCGTCTACCGTGAAGGACGACGACGTGCAGTTGGCCCACGTGTGCAGACTGGATTCAATCTTATACTTTACGCCGAAACATCTCATTGAACTCCCGCTACCTGAAACTACATTTCCGCCCTCGCTCCAGAAGGAGATCGGATTACGTACTCTGGAGAATGATGTGTTTCGTGATTGGTTCACGCCGTTGCCCTTCGATATATGGTCCTGTTTTGTCTCGCAACACCCTTGCTTGGTCAAAGGAATACCAGAGGGAATGAACATACAGGTACTGGCAGCCCTTGGAAAGCATTTCGACTCGCTTAACGGTTCGGCGACAAAGCGACAGTTTCTCGAGCTTTTATCTCTCGACAACGTAGTCATTCCCTTTGACGTTGGCGATGGGTCATCCAAGAATCAGATTGCGATCCCTTCTGAGCTCTATTTGCCGACTTCGGATCTGAGTGCTTTTGCAGGTGTAGGTGTTTTTCGCAAAGTCTCCAAGAAATTGTCAAAGGCAGGGGTGTCTGATGATTTCTTGCTGGCGATGGGTGTGGTAAGTTTTCGTTTTACTTAACACTCTGCGAAGACCTAGCCGACTCTTACGATCTGTGCTCCTCAATCATACGCCATCAATAGAGAAATTCTATTTCGATCGAGTTTCTATTTCTTCATCTTGACACTTTGCGATGGAACACGAATCCAAAGCCTCTCATAAAATACCTCCTCGACACCGATCTAAGTCCTGCCGACTTGCTCAAACTCCGTTCAACGCAGTACTTACCCGCTGAAAATGACCAAACTCGTGTTTACGCCCCGTCGGAGCTGTTTTTTAAGGATGCAGACTTGGCAATTTTCCCCTTCGTCCGTTTCCTTCAGTGGCCTGCAGCGGAAGGAATGTCGAAAGCGCATCGTGATTTTCTGATAAAATTAGGTGTCAAGGTAGTTCCGCCCCTACAATCCGTGATGAAATTCATGGAGGGTGAATGTACAGACGAAGGTAGGGTCAGGGACGAGAAAGTATATGAGGCGGCACTAACGTTTTTGACTCAGCGATTAGGTCCTACTGGTATTTATGATAAAGAATACACACAACGGTACAAGAATGTGAAGTTCCTCCCGTGCATCAGGCAGAACTTGGAGACCGGAGAAGTAATCCGAGAAATTCAGGCACCACTGGGTGAGTATGATATATCCTTGTGTTTTCCTCTATCTTAAATCGATTAAATCGATTCTGCTTACACTGCAACACTTCGCACTGATGCACTGCTGCTCAGCTTGCTACTACAACCCAAGTGCTCTGATAATGGGGTTTAGCACCCTCGATCCACAGCTCGACACACTTCATATTGCCACCAGAACTCAATGCAGCAAGGATCCAAGTTGTTCGGTTTTGATCCGACGTCTCATACAATGCACCGACATTTTAAAGGCTCAGGTGGATCATTTTGAGAAATACAGAGGTAATGATGATGTCGAGCGGCTGAGACTAAACAACAAGATATTGTTGCTGTTAGATGCAATATTTGCATACCTATCGACACGTGCCAATGATTTTGAGAAGAGGGATTTAATCGCATTGGACAAGAAAGCATTTATCCCGTGCGAAATCAGAGGGAAGGTGGGGTTTCTCCTCCCTACACAAATATTCTTCAAGAAAGAAACTTCATCTACGGAACCTAAGTCAGAGGATGAACATGAATTACTAACAGCCACACTCTTCAAGCAAATCAAGTATAATGCCTTCCTTTCTCTTGTGGGCGTCAAGGCCGAGCCATCGCTAAAAGAAATCTTTGAGCTCATGTTAGAAAAGCCAGATGAAACATTAGATCTTCTTGGTAAGAGAGAACGTACTATAGGACACACAACCCATTAGGAGTTGATCGTCTCACCTCTCACATAATATTTTTCTCTGATCCGTGCACCGCTGCTCATCTTCTCATGCACCTTTCAGGCGAGATGCAGTACAAGACAGTTTTACAGCGTATCGCATCCGACCCTCCATTCAAACACGTCACGAAGCGAATCAGTTCCAGTCCTTTTCTCCTGGGTTACTTGGTTGTAGATGAAGAAGTAACTGGGCAGAATGAAGGCGAAGGAGTTGGACAAAAGGCTCAATATGTCCTTGCGAGAGCGGAGGATATTTACATCGTCGACAACTCATTCTTGAGACGCCAATTCCCCATGCTTGTATCCCCAATGGAGCAGGTTCGTTTCGCTATCCTCACATATTATACCTCACGAAATATGTACCTAAATTCCTGAATCGTTCCTTAACTCTTCCGCCATCTCTCTTTTCTCGTGTTTAGACTCTGGAAGAATTTTACAACAAAATTGGATCTTTATACGTCTCAGAGGTGGTGAAGAAAGATTTTGAGCTGCATGGGCGGATTTATCCGGATACAGCTCTTGCGAGATCTCTAGCGATCAGGCTGCGGGAACGACGACCTCTTCTGCTATCTCCGACAAATTCTTCGCGCCCTCTTGCATCAAATGCTGCACAAATTCTTGATGACGAGCACCTTGAAATCATTCAGGTGGATGTTATCCTTGGGAGATATACGTTTGAGGGTTCATCAAAACACCTCAAAGTGACCTGCTGCTCCAAGCAATCTTCTCAAGGAACGGGAATTCTGAAGAATTCCATCAGAACTTCGCAGAAAACAACGCTGTATGTGACCGCAAATCCAGATTGGTTTGATATTGCGTCGGCTCTTGGCGCCTTGATTTTGCAAAGATGCCAACTGGAAGACGCTTTGCTCCTGAGTCAGCTGCTCGAGTCGCCATTGGAAACACTACGATACAGAGGGTTTCCTGTTGACCGCATATTACGCCCTATTTCAAAGCCACCACTCGAACAGTCTCCACAACCTGTGGAAGCTATGAAACTGTCCCCAACACCGTCACAGCCTGTGGAAGCCACTAAGACTGTAATCAACGATGAATCGCCCGAAACAAATGATTCTCGATACGGAATTGAAGGCGAAGAGGGGTTCGAGAAGATTCTAAAACAGATGTACCCTCATTGTGCGTCACATGTAATACGAGGATTGCTTGGTGCGAATCCGACGAAAGACAAGGCGCGAGAGGTTGCCAATCGTTTGGCTGAAGAACTCCCCCCTCCCTGTATGGTTCAGACGCAAAAACTCAATACACCTGCTACGGAAACCGATGACGAAACTGTGACCTCAATCAACGAAAGTAATCCTAACAACACTTCCTCCAATAAGCCTTCGCAAAAGAAAAAGTCAGGGTTAATGGGTAAAGTGTTGAGAGGACTTCATCATACTGCCGGCAGCGGAAGCAAGCGAATAATACATGAGCAACCAAGTAACTCCCTTCGCGCTGCTGACAGCAACACACCCGCCTCGCCCGAACGCGATGTCTCTACTCAAAAGTCGCTTGAAACGATGCTACATCAAGCCGTGCAAGGCTCCCGATCGGTAGATAGTTCAGGCGTGCATTCCCCAGAAACGCTTCTCAATCACCTGCCTCATGGACTTGAGCGTGGATCAGACGGCTGCGAAGTCATTCCTGCGCAAAATATTCACGCATACAAAGGTCCACACGGCAATTACAAGTCACGAAATGGCATTAAGGTATTTTCCACAGCAAGCAACAGGCCTACTTTTCTCATTGACGACTTCAATGCAGTAGAGGAGTTTTCTGTCATCATCCAGCGAATAGCATCTGTGTTCAAACTGGATCTCGATAAAGTCGCAATATACTATGATCCGAATGGTCGTACCATTGCATTTAACTCGAACAAGGCATTATACTTCAACTTGAGGTTCTTTTGTGCCCTCCATCGAAATAAAGCCGACGTGGCATCATGCTACTCATACTGGTATGTCACGTTCGCTCATGAGTTGGCTCACAATCTTGTCACAGCACACAACAAAGAACACGGGAGCTTTACCGAGAATATTGCTGCGTTGTACCTTCCTGAGTTCTCAAAGCTTTTGTCTTGAAATTTGCTACTGCTACGACACATGCCTGAAATCGAACTTAAATAGCGCCTATCGTAGTTAATGTCAGACAAAGAGACAAAGCAAATCTTTTCACCCACAACCAAATCTGATAAGTCAAAGCTAATCGTATAATTTGCTAGTGCTATGACATGTATATGATTGTTGTCATTTTCTTCCAGAAATCGAACCTTACTAGAAAAGTAATTCGCCTCGTTAAAGTCGGACAGCAGGTCTTTCAATATCAAGTTAACCTGCTACCACATGTGTCACGTTTTCATAAGTAAAGCAACTACCTCTAGTGTTACGAAAGTAAGTAAGCTACATCTCCAATGGATAGGTAGTGCACAACTTAATCAACCTGCTCCATGGCACTCTCCTCGTTATCATCATCACCGTCAAGAGCGGGGAGATCATCCATATCCTCGTCCGCTTCCTCGGCATCATCATCGTCAATAGACAAGCCAAGCTTCACAAGGCGGTGAATGCGTGAGGCAAAGGTGGCGGGCTCGTCGAGGCTGAATCCCGAGGTGAGGAGAGAGGTGTCATAAAGCAGCCAGATGAGATCCTTCACGGTCTTGTCCGACTGGTCTGCATCTGCCTTGTCGCGAAGTGCAGTGATGATGGAGTTGGTGGGGTTGATCTCCATGGTCTTCTTGGAGGTCATGTAGGCGCTCTGGCTCGAGTCACGGAGGGCCTGAGCCTTCATGATGCGCTCCATGTTGGCCGACCAACCGTACTCGCCGGTGACGAGGCAACAGGGACTGTCAGCAAGGCGGTTCGAGACGACGACTTTCTCAACCTTGTCGTCAAGCACTTCCTTCATCAGCTTGCAGAGGCCTTCAGACTTGGCCTTAGCCTCCTCGAAAGCCTTCTTCTCGTCCTCATCCTCGTCCATCTTAAGGCCCTCCTTGGTTGCGCTGATGAGCTTCTTCCCCTCAAACTCCTTCAATTGCTGAACGGAGTACTCGTCGATGGGGTCAACCATGTATAGGACCTCGTATCCCTTCTTCTTGAGTTTCTCAAGGAACGGTGACGTCTCAACGCTGCGCTTCGATTCACCGGTAATGTAGTAAATTCCAGGCTGCTTGTCGTCCATGCGACTGACATAATCGTCGAGGCTAGTCATAGAGTCGCCGGACTTGGTGGAGTTGTAACGCAACAGCTTGGCAAGCTTGGCCCTGTTGGTGGAGTCCTCGTGGATGCCAAGTTTCAGATTCTTGCTGAATGCCTCGTAGAACTTGTTGTATGCATCCTCGTTGTCAGCAAGTTCGTTGAACATTTCAATACTTTTCTTGACAAGATTCTTCTTGATGACGCGAAGGATCTTGTTCTGCTGGAGAGTCTCACGGGAGATGTTAAGGGGCAAGTCTTCGGAGTCAACCACACCCTTGATGAACGAAAGCCACTCCGGCATCAGGTCCTCGCAGTTGTCCTGAATAAAGACGCGACGGACATAAAGCTTGATGTGGTTGTGCTTCTTCTTCGCACCACCCTCGAACATGTCGAAGGGCGCGCGCTTCGGGCAGAAGAGGACGGCACGGAACTCGAGCTGTCCCTCGACGCTGAAATGCTTCACGGCGGCGTGCTCCTCCCAGTCGTTGGAAATGCTCTTATAGAAACTCGCGTACTCGTCCTGGGTGATATCCTCCGGCTTGCGCATCCAGATCGGCTTCGTGTTGTTGAGATGCTCCCACTCGTGGCTGACCTCCTTAATCTTCTTCGTCTTTTTCTCCTTCTTTGCTTCCTCCTCGTCGTCGACCTCCTCGATCTTGGGCTTCTCGTCGTCGCCTTCGGCCTCATCGTCGGTGTCGTCGTCGTCGGTAACCTCCTTCTCAGTCGTCTTCTCCTTGTAAAGCTTGATCGGGAATCCGATGAATTCGGAGTGCTTCTTGACCAAGTCCTTGAGCCTGCGCTCCTCGAGGTATTCGCTCATGTCCTCCTTCATGTGGAGGACGATGCGCGTTCCGCGTCCCAATCCGGAGTCCTCGGTCTTGGACACGGTGAAGCTGCCGCCGGCCTCGGAGCTCCAGGTGTGGCAATCGTCGTCGTTGTTCTTCGACAGGACTTCGACCTTGTCAGCGACGAGGTACGCAGAGTAGAATCCGACGCCGAACTGCCCGATCATGGAGATGTCCGCGCCGGCGGTCAATGCCTCCATGAATGCCTTCGTCCCGGACTTGGCGATGGTACCGAGATTGTTCACGAGGTCGGCCTTCGTCATGCCGATCCCGGAATCCTCGATGGTCAGCGTGTTGTTTGCCTTGTCGGGGATGAGCTTGATTTGCAATTCCGGCTCGGAGTCGAGGACGGAGGCGTCGGTGAGGGACTGGTAACGGATCTTATCGAGGGCATCGCTGCTGTTAGAGATGAGTTCGCGGAGGAAGACCTCCTTGTTGGAGTAGAAGGTGTTGATGATCAGCGATAGGAGCTGGTTGATGTCCGCCGAGAAGGCGTAGCTTTCAGAGTAGGCGCTCATGGTCGGGGAGGATGCTTCTTAAGTTCTGAATCTTTCAGGGAAAAAAAAAAATGAGAGCTTTAAAAAATGGATTTGGTTTGAGGTCGGGATCGGGATTCTCTTCTTTCGATTTCGACGGGCAGACGTGTCCACCCACGACACGTGGCAGATGGTCCGTGGATCCAGCAAAGTCAGCGTTCGAGGAATCCGTGGGCGAGCGCGAAAATGGTAATCAGCTTGAAACTGTTCGAGAAGCTACGCAACAGGGCCAATTTTTCGCTTGTCGTACTCTTGTCAAATGGCAGACTTTGAAGCACAGAAGTTTCTCATTTTTTCTAACGCTGATCTCGACCAGACCACGTGTTGTCATTTTTTTCAAGCACAATCGTAGGAGCTCGTATGTAGAACTCTGCGAGACCCCGGTATGTGTCATTTTCCGAACTCTTAAGGATTCTTCTTGGTCACACGTTGCCACCATTCGTTTTCTCCACACCTTCCATACACCCCTCTCCTCCTCCTCCTTTTTGTCATAAATTTTACTCATTGTCATTTACGACATCGACTAGATTACAAACCCAAATACCAAACCATGTCCACCGTCACCGGAGAATCCGTAGGCATCGACCTCGGAACGACCTACAGCTGCGTCGGAGTTTGGCAGAATGACCGCGTCGAAATCATTGCCAACGACCAGGGTAATCGCACCACCCCGTCCTACGTCGCCTTCACGGAGACCGAGCGCCTCATCGGGGATGCCGCCAAGTCCCAGGCCGCCATGAACGCCTCTAACACCGTCTTCGATGCCAAGCGCCTAATCGGACGTAAGTTCAGCGATGCCGGAGTCCAGAGCGACATGAAGCACTGGCCATTCACTGTTATTCCCGGAACGGGTGGAACTCCCATCATCGAGGTGGAGTACAAGGGGGAGAAGAAGCAATTCAAGGCGGAGGAGATCTCCTCCATGGTGTTGACGAAGATGCGCGAGATCGCGGAGGCTTACCTCGGGAAGGAGGTGAAGAACGCCGTCGTCACCGTCCCGGCCTACTTCAACGACTCGCAGCGTCAGGCGACCAAGGACGCAGGCGCCATCGCGGGCCTCAACGTCCTCCGTATCATCAACGAGCCCACCGCCGCGGCCATCGCGTACGGCCTTGACAAGAAGGGCGAGGAGAAGAACGTCCTCATCTTCGACTTGGGAGGAGGGACGTTCGACGTTTCGCTCCTCACGATCGAGGAGGGCATCTTCGAGGTCAAGGCCACTGCCGGAGACACCCACCTCGGGGGGGAGGATTTTGACAACCGCATGGTTGACTATTTCCTCCAGGACTTCAAGCGCCGACACAAGAAGGACATGAGCCAGAACCAGCGCTCCCTCCGACGCCTTCGCACGGCGTGCGAGCGCGCGAAGCGCACGCTCTCAAGCTCCACCCAGGCCCACATCGAGATCGACTCCCTCTTCGACGGCATCGATTACAACTCGACCATCACCCGCGCACGCTTCGAGGACCTGTGCATGGATTACTTCAAGAAGTGCATGGACCCGTGCGAGAAGGTGTTGCGAGATGCCAAGATTTCCAAGAACCAGGTCGATGAGGTTGTGCTCGTTGGTGGTTCCACCCGCATTCCGAAGGTGCAGAGCATGCTGACCGAATTCTTCAACGGGAAGGAGCCGAACAAGTCCATCAACCCGGATGAGGCCGTCGCCTATGGAGCCACTGTCCAGGCCGCCATCCTCTCTGGCGCGGACAAGTCCGAGAAGCTTTCCGAGCTACTCCTCCTCGACGTAACCCCCCTCTCGCTTGGGCTGGAGACTGCCGGAGGTGTCATGACTACCCTCATCAAGCGCAACACCACCGTTCCAGCCAAGAAGACGCAGACCTTCTCCACCTACGCCGACAACCAGCCCGGCGTGCTCATCCAGGTCTTCGAGGGTGAACGGTCTATGACCCGCGACAACAACCTCCTTGGAAAGTTCAACCTCGATGGCATCCCTCCCATGCCACGTGGTCAGCCCCAGATTGATGTGTGCTTCGACATCGACGCTAACGGCATCCTAAATGTCTCCGCCCTTGAGAAGTCAACCGGCAAGGAGAACAAGATAACTATCACGAACGACAAGGGACGCCTCTCCCAGGAGGACATCGAGCGCATGGTCCAAGAGGCGGAGCAATATAAGGCCGAGGACGATGCTAACAAGAATCGCATTGAGGCCAAGAACGGTCTTGAGAATTACTGCTACTCCCTCAAGTCCTCCATCGAGGGGGAGGAGGTCAAGGACAAGATCCCCGCAGCCGATAAGAAGGCGCTCCTGGACGCGATCAACGAGACCACCTCCTGGTTGGATGGCAACCAGACCGCCGAGAAGGAGGAGTATGAGGAGAAGCAGAAGGCGCTCGAGGGGATCGCCATGCCCATCCTCCAGAAGATGGCAGGCGCTGGCGGTATGGGAGGAATGCCCGACATGGGAGGTATGGGCGGCATGCCCGACATGGGAGGAGCCTCGGGAGCCGATGATCCGGCTGATGGACCCACCATTGAGGAGATCGACTAGACTCTTTTTGCAAGGTAGAAGTAACATAATTAATGATTAACTTGATCATTATTTCAGAGATTGACTACACTTGGTAAATAGTAGAAAACATGGACAACCTCCTTTAGTTAAGTATAATACCATGTCATGTTACAATATTGGTTCGAGTGATCTCGGGTATCGTAGATATTTGATTTTCCTATCTTTGAGTGAGCATGAATGGTGCCTACTGGGAGTGTGATGAGTGAAGCAAAAATATTATTAAGCTCGACAGTGCTCTGCTTCTACTTCATGTCCCATGATGAGTCACTAAAGAACATACATGACCGTTTTCATGTACACCGACGGGTGTTATTCACAGACACGCACTTATTGTGAAACAGGGAGTCGAAGGCATACAATCAGGAATTATTATTAATTCTATATAATCCCCGCAGTCTCGAAATTCCCACACCATCCCTCACTGTCAGATCACATGCCACCCCCGGCCCCGGCTCCGACCATAGCATTCTCCCCGATCTCCAATATCGACCTCTTCTGTCCCTCCGTCAACGTGTCCTTCACCATCTTCCCCGTCTTCATCTTCCCCGGTTCCAACGCCTTCTTCCTCATCGCCATGGCCCTCGTGTAATCGTCGTCCAAGTAATCCTCCCCGATCCCCCTCTTCGGATCGTCCAAAAACTCGTTCTGCGCGTCCTCGCTCTTGTACACGCAGCTCAATTGGGGCTGGTCGTTCAGGTCGCCGACGAACGCCCACGTATTCATGTTCATCTTGCACCCGCGTATCTCGTCGTCGTTGAGCAATTTCCGTTCCTTGAGTATCGGCACGACGTTCGCCGGACGGAGCACGCACGCCGGCTTGACGTCCGCCTGCGCCACGTACACGTTGAAGGGGTTGAAGCTAACGAACACCCGTTGATCGAATGCCATCGCGCTCGCGCCGTAGGTCGTGCATAGCGTGGGATTGGGCGCGTTCTTGTCCACGGCGTCGCGACTCGCGAGGTCGCGTGGATTGGTATTGATCTGACTGTCGACGGTAACGCCGGTACCCATCCCGAGGACGAAGACTCCGGCGAGGAGGGCCGCGGAGACCGAGGGGGGCAGACGCAATCCGGCATCGCCCCGACCGAAGGGGGATGGGATGGACAGGGAGGTGTCGTCGGGGGACGATCCGGTGAGGGGGGGCGTGCCTAGGTCGTCGGAAATCGACGAGAGTCGTATCCGTCGTCGTCGGCGGCGGAGGTTGCGGCGATCGGGGCGACGATCTTCGTCGTCCTCGTCGTCGTTCGCGTCGTCGTAATAGTAAATGTAATCGTCGACGTAATCGTCGTCGTAGTCGTCATCGTCCACGCGACGTCGTGCGTATCCAGAAATACTCGTCGAAGGCGATCTACCCGCCAACGCCCGCCCCGCGGCGCTCGGATGAAACGACGACGGCAACGACGACGGCGCGACGACGAAGCCGCCGACCGGCGGCCGATGATGATGACGACGACGAATACGACGACCGTGGACGTTGTTGCACAATAACAACGTCGCCACGAATAGCACCGTCGGGAGGGGGGGGGGCTGTGTTATTGTTCTCCGACGACGGTTGTGGTTATTTTGTCGATATCGGGCGGGGGATGACGACATCATGGTTCGCTCGGAATGCGTTTTTGATTGCTGAGTGATGTGTGGGCCTTACATACACGTGGAATCAGGACTATTGAGGTTGAGGGAATTGGGGGGCTTCCCCCCCCAATTTCTTGTGTTAATCGAGCGGCCCGAGGGACTTTACAGATGAAAATCCTTTCTCGTGGAGTTTCCCGTCTCCGTCAATCTCCTTATGATAATAGTTTGGTATTCTAATGGGCTAGAATCCCTTTTGGAATTCTTTGGGCTAGAATGCCAAAAGGGATTCTAGACCTCTCGCTATCCTCCCTTGTAAGTTTCAACGTAGGACATCCCATTGGAATTCAAGAAATTCAACTAATGGTCTGTCTGTGTACTTCAAGTTCTGTATAGCTAGCGTTTTCCTTAAAATGGCCAGCCACTATGTGGAGTGGAATCTCACGATTGACTACAACTGCCCATCATCAATTTTTGGATTTGAGAAGATGGAGTTATTTTTCCTGGATACTCCTTGATGAGATGCGTCGTTTGGCACACTCACAAGGATCAAATTCCAAAATGTCTTGATTTGAGAAATGGCCAAAAAAAGTCAAACCTTAAAATGGCTGCCCTCTAGTAAAATCAATTATTATGAATCATACACACACATTCCTTTGTTGTTCAGTCGTTCAGAAGGTGTAGGTTGGTAAGCCGGTAGGTCGGTGGGTCGGAAGGTTGGTAGGTCGGTCAGTCAGTGCTCGACGGCTCGACTCAACCCCTTGTCAGTCGTTCGGTCGGTCGGTCAGCCGGTCAGTCAGTGCTTGGCAGCTCAACACGACCCCTTGACTGCTTGACTGCTTGACTGCTGGACTGCTTGGCGATGATGATCACCCATTGATTTCTTGCTCCATGATGTGGCAGCTTCTTTCCCCCCTTTTCTTTTCCTCTCTTCTTTTCGTTTTTCTCCTACCCCCACCTCTTTTCCCCTCCCCTCTTTTATAATTTGGCTAGATTCGGCTCCACAAACATGAAAAAAAGCCAGTCTTGAAGTCTCAAATTTCCAAATCTCAAATCTCCAAATCTCAAATCACTAAATTGGAAGCAATTAAGAAATTCCATCTGAAGGTGCAAAGGCTCTCACTGCTGGGCAACAAGAGGGAGAAAAAGAAACAATCATCCCCAAGAGTGGTTTGGGTTATATAAATTCAATCTGCTGCTCCAATTGAAAATCAAAAGCACATCACTACAGAGGATCCCAAGCAGTGCGAAGCATGACGGTGCAACTAGAATTCAAAAAAGGAATAAGACGGGGAGCACTGGAAAAGCTAAGACGTCAATGCTTTATTGTGGCGTTTTTTATTGAACTAGATGAGATCGCACATTTTCGGCCTAATCTCTACTCGAAAAATGCACGGAGGAATGCATTACTCATAATATCACACTTACACAATCACAATGAATTATCACTGGGCCACGGTCAAAATCCTATTATCAACTAGTTCTGACTCGGATCCTTTTTCTTCGTGTTCATCTCGTCCCTCTTGTTGTAAATTTAAGACGAGAGATGTTGACCAGTCACTTGTGTTGAACCAGCGGATCACTTCTTTTGAACCTTTCCCCTTACCTGACCTGTCGGAGTCAGATTCAAATGTGCTTGAGATAGACTTCGATCTTGTCGAAGTGTTACTGATATTGGAGGCTTTTTTGGCAGAGCATTCAGACACGAACGAATCACCCTTTGTTTCGGCCATTGAATCAAATGAAGAGGAGTAAGATGACGAAAACCCATTACTGTCATGTGAATCGTCAGCGTCAGAGTCACTTGCATCGGTGTAGCTCGCATCATCGTCGAATTCTTCTTCGGAAAGGCTTTCCTGTATGCCCCCGCTTGCGCCTATTTCGGTATTATCACGTTTGCAAGATTGCACACTCATTTCGAAAGTACTTTCAGAATGTGTCCGGTTCCCTAAAGAATTTAGATATTGTGACCCGTCATCGCTGGCATAGCCGCCACCCATCCCCATGAATTTGCGGAACCAAGCTCCTATCTTCCTCGACCCAAAATTTTTGAGAGAGCGAGTAGATACATTTTCTTCTTCGTTGTTTTGATTCATAGCCACGACCTCACTGTTGATAACAATATTACCATCGCTGTTGTCACCAACACGCCCTAGCGAGGGAGAGAACGCCAACTCCGGAAAGCCTTCGCCGTGACTGGATGTCTTCTTGAGACTGTCTGCGACCACAGCAGCTTGCTCTTGATGCTCGACGTCCTCAGTTTTGATTGACTCTTCCTGATCCTCAATTTTGATTGACTCTTCCTGAATTTGAGCGCGTTTAGCGTCAGTATTGTTCGCTTGTTTCTCTTGCTCAAGTTCTTCTCGAATCTCATCATACGCCTTCTGCACAGCTATGGCCGCTGGTTTCGCTTGCTCAGCTTCTTGTCGAATCTCGTCATTCGCCTTCTGCACAGCTATGGCAGAGGATTTTTCGATCCACAATTGAGAATTCTCAGACTTGAGCTGGCTCACTATTGCACTTTCAGACCTCAATGTTTCTTCCATTTTCTGAAGCTCCTCGGTGTGTGCAATGCGCAGCGCCTCCATCTTCTCCGTCGCTTGCATGCCTTCGTACACCGCTAGCGCGTTCACATGGTCCAACTCGCACATTTTAGCCCTTAATTCTGCCATATTCGCCTTCAACTCGTCGCTCTCGGTAGTGAGCGCCCTCATTTTATTTCGTTCATTTTTCACCTGCATCCGCAGCTTCGCCTCTGCTTTAGCGGCCAGCTCCCTTGCTTGCTTATCCTTCGCAGCAGTTATCACGGAGACTATATCTGGCTTCGTAAGAGGCCACGAATAGACCCTTTCAGAGACGTTGGCACTCGCGTCTTCTAAGTTGCGTATGAGAGTGTTCATAAGATCCTCCTCCTTGACGGGGGGAGATGAACGAGTGAAAGTGCAAGACATGAGTTGATTGAACATATCCATGTGCGCATTTAGGACATCCGAGGGCAGACATGATGTAATTTGCGACCAAGGCGAGAACTTGTCCGGCATTGGCTGCTTCTGCACCTGCGCAGCTGTTAGAGATGTCTGAGTCACTCTGCTGAGAAAAGTCGTATCGTCGTCGCAATCAATGTCGTCCTCGGGTGCGATCAGAACGTGCTTTACAACCTCGAAGGTATTGAAAGCTTCGATCTTTTTCGTCTTCTTATCGATCGACGGGTGAGGAATTTCGACGGCGGACTCGGGGAATGCCGACTCGATCACCGATGACAAATCGGTCTCCGGTACCTCTCCCGCCCCAGCCTTTGTCACCTCCTTTCTTGACCGCGGAGAGGTCCCGCCATCATCGTTGACGGGGTTGTCCTTCTTCCGTCGAAACCATTTTAATTTCCTGGCCATGGTGTTGTTGGTAAGAGGAAATAAGAATACAAAGTGTTGTTGCCCAGACACATACACAAATATAATAGTACCATAGGGCGTGTCTACTTGCGTTGAAGGTCTGTCGCTAAATTTCATCTCGAGTTTCCCAGAGTGAAACGATACAAAGGAATCAATACGATGTGAGAAGAGCGTTAACTGTTAAACGGTACTGTACTTGAGTGTTACTTGTTGTGTAGAGAACATGCGTGTGAGTACCATGCGCAGGTAAGAACAACAAATAGAGCAATATCTCTCTGGATAAACGCTGTCATGATTATTTATAAGTACAAGCCGATAGGGCCTGCGGCTCTCACGCTAATGGACATGGACAGACAGACCTTATTCTCATCTGCTAATGGACAGAAGTGTAATATAT
>JALLBA010000002.1:0-49052 GCA_036939675.1 Cyclostephanos invisitatus | reverse complement strand
AATTCCCCCCCCCCCCCCCCCCCCCCCTTCCTAAATGTCCAAATTTCTGGAAACGACCGGTCGAGTGTACACGAAGAGGTCGCCGGACTTGTCCTCGACGATGCGAAAGTCCTCATCGACGTATCTTACCGTCACGCTGCAAGTCGCGTTCCTACCGCCGTTCCAGGGTAGGTACTTCCAAACGGCCCCCACCGGCACCCTCACGGACCATATCCACTCGCCCAACCCGCTCAGTCCCGGTACCGGACGGGAGGTAGTGTAATCCACCTCCATCTCGATGATGCCGCCATCGGCAACGGTGGCCTTGGATGCGGTAATTACGCACCCCCCAAAGGTCGGCAATAGCTTGAACCAGCCCAATATGGGTATCACCGTCAACGAGAATATGCTCGTGTCGAATTCGCTGTACAGATACCCCCCCGTCGGATCGATGCGCTGCGCGACCCTGCCGATCTTGCTAATACCCCACGAGCAGGTTTGTAATTCGTGCAATTTGAAGAATAGGGTCGCCTTATCCATGCCGAATGCCTCCCTCTCGTTACCGTACTCGAACGCCTCCTGCACGGCGAGGAAGAACGGCGACGAGCGGAAGATGCCGTGTTTCACCGTCGTGAATACCAGTTCCCACTCGCCGGCGATGTCATTCAGCGACTTGGGCACGTTGGATCCGTCTGGATTCGCCAATGATATCAACGACGAGATTTTCGATCGGGCGATATCCATGGTCGACGAGTAATACTCCCCGGACGTGGGATTGTACGACTGTCCACGATCGAGGGCCGCGCCGAGCTGTAGGATTTGCGCCTTCAACCTTTCCTTGGACGATGATTGCGTCGTCGTTTCGGCGACGTCGACGTCCCCCCCCGCGCCGAACCACGGTGACGGGCGCGACGCCGTCGTCGTCGACGACGACGACGCGTCGGCGGATGAGGATCCGAGCGCACCGTTCCTCGCTCCGGCGGGGGGGGCGACGGTACTCCTCGGGGGAGGCGGGGAGAAGCCGTGGATGACGCAGTCGTGGAGCAGCGCGAGGGATAGGAGGAGTCGAATAACGACGGCGGCGCGGCTGCGTGTCATGTTGTTGCTGCTCGCTTGCGTAATGTCTCTCACTAGAGCCAACTGAAACGCTTTTAAACCATCGTATCCGTCGTATCGAGGAGTGTGTAACGATACGCACTTTCCTGTGTTGTGTCTCCTCATTGAGACATTGAGACAGTGTTTTTGGCGGGATGGGATCAAGGTTCCTTCGAAGCTCGACGAATCGCGCCGTGCATTATCACACAAGCAATAACACCTACGGCCAACGCAATCACCGATCTCCAATCACCGTCTCCGCCGCCCCTGGCCCGATCGCATACCCCCCCAAAACATTTCAAGGACCGTCGTCGCCAAGGGCTCCCTCCCTCCCTTTCTATATCGGTACTCTCGCAACACACTCAGTATATACGACAAAAAAAAACATGACGGGAAAAGATGCCAAGGACGTCACCCCGGCCGGCGGGACCCCGTCGACGGCCAATCCGCCTCCGTCCCCCGCAATCGAGGCGATCGAGGAGGACGACGAGTTCGAGGAATTCGAACCGTGTCAGTGGAACAAGAACGACGAGGACGCGGAGGACAGTCAGCAGTGGCAGGTATGTGTATTTGTTTACTATTAATAACAATAGTTATTATCATCATCGCTGGGAAGGGGAGACGAGGGGTGGGGGGGCTTGAAATGACGAATCGTCTTCCATCATTGGAGCATCCAAATAAATCGGCGCCCCCCCCCCCCTCCCCCTTCCCCAGACCGGGCGCACATGCTTCGCTCCTCGCGTCTACATTCAATATCGCCATCATGTATAATTACATGTTCGACGTTGTATTTTTTTCGCGAGAACGCAGGATAATTGGGACGACGACGATATCGACGATGAATTCACAACTCAACTAAGGGCTGAACTATCGAAGTCGGGATGATGGGGGATAAATGGTCGTGGGGTTGGAGGTCGTCGATTTCTCATCCGTGAACGGGTATTATTAACTTTGGCGGTGGGTTATATTTCTAATGATTCTGACAATCGTTTGAGAGAATAGTATGGCACTGCTCGACAGAGAGTGGAACAGAATTTAGATATACCGTCTACATCAATCAAATTGCACCAACAAAATATATATTTATCCCCCCCCCCCACCACCACCACCACTACCGGCATCTCCCCTCCCTAAGCGCCTGACTCGCCTTCTTGCGCACGTCGTCGCCGTCGGCCTCGAGCCAACCCCCAACACCGCCCCTCGCCGATCCGTCCCTCTTGAGGAACCTACCCCCCCTCTCCCTCACGACGTCGACCAAGAACGACGATATCGTGAATTTCTCTGACTTCGAACTCGATTCGTACCATCCACGTAATTTCCTCGCCTCCTCCCGAAAATTCACGTTCCCGGCGTGCGTGTTCGCCTTCCCCCCCCGTCCGCATATGACGTCGTGCGGTCCCGGCGGTGCGGCTCCCCGATGGATCGTCGATGACGACGATACGGGCACGTCGGGGGAGATGGAAGGGGATGTACGGGACCCGACGACGGGGGGGGAGGATGCGATCGAGGATAGCGATGGCAGGGGGGATGGCACGGTGTCCGCGGATGTGACGCTCGACGACGTTCTCGACGACGCGGACGAGACGGGCGAGTCGGGTACGAGGTACCTAGCGTACGACTCGTCCAAGGCAGTCGTCATCGTCGTCGTGCGATTATCGGCGGGGGCAGTGGCGGCGGCGGCGAGGGTCGGTATGTCGTTATTCGACGGATCGCTCAGTCCGCCGAAGATGTTGTTGTAATTGATCTTGTCGATCCTCGCCTCCCGTCGGTATTCGCGTACCCACTCGCCGCTATTCCGTCGCACGAGGGGGGGGGGGGAGAAGGAGGACGAACCGTCCCGATCCGAGAGTAAATCGTGCGATAGCTGCATGGGCGTGAGGGATGCGACGTCGTTGGGCGATGCGACGAGGCGCCTCTTGGGATCGACCGTCGCGCCGCCTCCTCCGACGCCGGCGCGGCCCACGCCGACGACGCCAACTCCCCCTCCCGCTATCGACGATTCGCGAGCGAACTTCGCATGGGGTCGATCGGCCTCGCATATGGCGCGCCTCGACGGCCTGGTAATCGTCGGGGCGTATTCCCGCTGCATGCGCAGTATCATCCCGGGATTGAGTAGCCACGAAAACGTCGCCGATCGCAGGCCCGATACGAGGCGGGATGCGACGGTGCGCAGGTCGTCGCGGTGCCCCAATGACGAAGACAACGACGACGACGACGACGACGACGACGACGACGACGACGACGACGTCAACGGCGGATGTGGAGGCGCGATCCGTCGCATCCTCGCGTCGACCACGTCGTCGACGTCCCAGTCCTCGGCGCGTGCCAGGGCCGAGGATTGGCTTATGGCCTTCAGCGTGTGATTGCCGAGTAGGCCCCCGGATAGGGGCTGGACCTTGATCCAAAAGGATAGGAGGGGATTCATTGCCGTTTGGTTGCCGTTTCCTTTAATGATAAGATAGTAGATTGTAGGAGTGGGATTTTTTTTTCATGCTTGCTTTCCTTGTGATTGCTAAGTTGTCCATTTTCCGACTCTGCACGGCAGATGGCGTGGCGGTGACGAATTGAGGAGATTTGGATGATTGATTTGTGGTTTCGGCACGAAAGGTATTGTGACATGACGTGAGAAAATCTTCGAGGTTCTTAGAAAGTCAAGGTCCTAGAGGCGATTTCAGAAAATTGAATGTAGGAATCATTATATTATTTATTATTTTTCAATACTTACGGCTAGACGCTAAAACCCATGGCTCCTCGCGCACAAAAGAGGCCTTATCTTACTGCTACCGACATTCCCCCATCCAAATCACCCACACATCTCCATAACGATGTATCGTACCTCTCACCTCTCCTGAGAGGACGGAAGCGAAAGTCTGAGAAGGCTGAGGAGTTCTCCCGTAACCATGGGACGAGAATAGACGGTGGGCAATCGCCGGAACTCGGCGAAAATGTACGCGAAATACGCACGGCGTCGGTCTTGACCCGTGACCACGTGCCTTTTTCTTCTTCCACCCGCCGCGCGCCCGCCCCATATAATACGGTGTGGGATATCATTTCGGTACCCATCCTCTCGGTGGGGGACGCGTTCCCTCGCCTCGTGTATGCATCCGGCGGAAAGAGGGACGCAAAAAAAAAGGATTGGAAGCCTCTCGGAGAACGAACGACTGTAAAATCGACGTTGCATATCCTCCGCGCGTTCGTCGTGCGTGAGTCTAACGCGCGTTTGTGGCCTCCCTCGGCCCCGAACGCGGAACGTCTCGCTGATGCCCCTCGTCCCTTGGCCGGGCCGGGAAGACGGCACGATGGTGTCGCGGAAAATCCCCACGCCGTGTGTGCGAAGTGTTATGTTTACCCCGCCGGCCCCGTTTTGTTGACCCATGACGATATCGGGAGGAGCGTCTCCCCCTCCGAGGATGTAACACGCGCCGCGCTACATCGATCCTCGTCCGCCCCCCGGATGCTCATGGGTGCCCGATCCCGGCCGCGGAAATAGGCGGAACCTTGCCATGGCACATTTGGTTCCACTCATATTCTTGGTGGCGTGCGCAACTCATTGCCGCTGTGGAAAAAATCGATGTTTCCCATGAAGATGATTCAAGAGAGATGGCGGAATCAATACATAGTGGTGTTGTTGCAATTGTGCCAATAACCTCGAAACCTAAGATAGATTGCTGTGGGGCGTTGGCGAATGGTGTCCTTCGGCGCTTAGAGAGCGAGGTGTTGCGTCGTGTGTTTCATCATTCTGGACTTGTTGACGCACTTTGTCTGCGGTGTGTCGAATCAAAATGTGATGTCTCGAACATTACTGTCCTAAACATATGGGCTGGCAACCTGTGGGATTGGCGAGTATCGTAACATTATATTACTCACAACGAAAACAATTAATTTTACTGGCGTTGTCTTGCGAGAATCTTGATAGAAGGGATACTCTTTATCGTAACAAAATTGACAAGCTTGAGATCCACGCCTTCCAACGAGGGCGAGAGAGTCATTTCAAAATCACGTATGATCGGAGCAAGGATTAATTTTGCCTCCCACATGGCAAAGCGCTGACCAATGCAGCTCCTCGGGCCAGCTGAGAAAGGCAAGTAGGCAAACGGTTGAAACTTGCTTTCGGTTTGATCAGAATTGAGCCACCTCTCGGGTTTGAAAGATTCCGGCTCGGACCAGTAGTCCGGATGTCTGTGCAACAGATATATCGGGACAATTATTCTTGTTCCTGGGGGGATCTTCTCTCCCAAAATAGTGACCGATTCTGAATTGTTTCGCGTGATCATTCCAACGCTAATCCGATAAGTTGAATCCAGGTGAATAAGACATTCATAATTTTATGTGTGAGGAATATTGCGATGGATAATTCCCGATAGATGGTTTGGGGATTGACTTACGGAGGAAACAAGCGTAGCACCTCTTTCAAGAAGGCGTCAAGATATTCCATTTTTTCTGTTGATTCCAATGTGACTCGACGATCCTTCGGAGAATGTTTCGTTACGTCGTCCAGGACAAGGTTTCGCTTTTCGGGATACTTCAACAAGCAATAAATAGCCCAGACGCAAAGAGTTGACGTCGTTTCGTGGCCTTCGTGCGGGAGTTACATCGTTAGTTTGGTGAGTTACGACTATCAAACAAATAATTGAATGGAGAATCTTACCGGCGACTAAGAATGTCTTTGTTTCTTCACGCAACTCCTTGTGGGATAGCGATCCGTGGCGAGATCCAGGCTCGGCATCGAACAGGAGTTGTAGGAGGCACTTCACCTCCGTTGATGCCTCATCTCGATTTTTGTGGCGCAATTTGGCCCTCCTCACGACATCATCAACGGCCCGATTGACAATGTCCATCGATCGATGAGATTCGGGGTTGATGAATCTTTCCAGGAAGACAAGACGCGAGCGAATCAGCAGCAGCTTCAGTTTCGAGGGCATCATGTTCGCGTAGATACTCTGAACTAGCGGATCCTCGAGTTCGACCTGGTAATTATCATCCTTCGCCCATTGTTCCACCAACTCCATCGAACGAAAGTCGTGCGAAAAGGCTACCGTGCCGATAATGTCGAGTGCAATAGCGGAGAAATGACTAACGAGGTCTATCTCACTCCCCTCTCTTTCTTTCCAGGCATCGATCATCCTGTCGACCAAACTCGGAATGCACGAGTTGAGAGCGTCCTTGAGGAGATGATTGTGAAACGAGGGCTGTATGATCTTCCTGTGCCTGTGCCAATCAGCTCCGTCCATTGTGACCAAGCCCTTTCCAATCACCTTGTTCAGGTGGTCGATACCCTTCACGAAGCGCGGGCGCGGGACGCCATCCTTGGACGATAGGACCTGCTTCACTCCATCCGCATCCATCACGAGAATGAAATGCCTACCGAAGAAATTGGTGAAATGAATCAATTGCGTCGTCGGGCCCGCCTCTCGCCACCAGCGTTGTTGTGGCGCCATGAATGACTCACTGTCGATTGTCTCGGTATTGCCAAGGATCCACTCGCGAAATGTGAACTGGTCACACACGATATGTTTACATCACGGTATGGAAGGAAGGGGAAAGGAGAAAAAATCGTGTATCACAATACCAAGGGACAACTTACATTGCACTTGGGCCCCGGTAGACGGAAGAGGGGAGAGAATCTCCATTTGAGGTACAGTGAGAGGACATAGCCGACGAATGCCAACAAAGCAACAAGACTGCATCTTGCCAGTTCTGCCAACATGTTGTTTCACCGCTTGAGAGAAGGGAAGATAAATAAGGCATGAATTTCCTACTCGGGTATTACTATTATGGAAAATACCGCATCGGAAAAGGTTTCTGTTTTTTTGATCCAACTCTATTTTGCACCTCCACAACATAAAAAAGCATGACTGGAACGAATATCCCAAGAGACACTCAAGACTGTCGTGTCGTTTGGTCACCTCGCCAACAAACCCTAGCCCTAAGGTGCCGTTCTTACCCATTTTCGCTCCCCCCTTGGGGTTACATACACTTTACCTCCAGCACACAAACACCATCGAACCCCCTTTCTTTGGGGATGTGGCAATAATATCATCATCATGGAGTCATCCCCCCCCCCCCGCCCGGCCACCGCCCCCGTCGATGGCGGATCATCGACAAATGAAACGACGCGATGTAGATACCACCGCCATCACGACGAGGAGGGGGGGGAAGGAGGATCCTCCCCATCACCGCCGCCGATGCCAACCTCGCGTCCCCCCCCCACTCGTCGTCAACCCCCGCACATGTCGTATCATCCGTCGAATCGCAATCGACCACGACGTACGAGGCCACCATCGCAGGACGTGCTCGTCATCGTATTCGTAATATCGACCATCGTTTTCACCTTAATATCGTTATCGCCATTCCTCGTTGGGGACTTGGAGTCGTCGTCCCGTCCCCACTCGTCGTCGGGGGGAGGAGGCGACGGTCCGATGATGATGAATGATAATCGGAGGGAGAGGAATTTCCTCGAGGCGATAAATCGACTCGCGAAATCGAGGGAACGGAAGGGGGGGGATGATGATCAGGGGGGGAAATCGTCGGTCGCTGCCACTCCGGGAGGGGGGGGACGCGATGTCGGGGATGGGGGAGGGGGGGACGCGAGGACGAGCGAAGGGGGCGAATCCGAGGGGAGGATGGAAAGGGCCGGCGAGAAGAGGACGGCGGCGGCTGATGCGGGAGGGAGGGGGAAAGCGAAGGATCGGGGGGGGACGAAGACGCATCATAGCATCCACAACGCAACATTGATAATCACCGAGGAGGACGTGCGTGGACGAACGTTCGGGTACGTCCCCATAACCGGCCGCGAACGAACGCGATTGGACAGGGGCGTTTCCGGATTGCCATCCTCGTCGACTCCCGCGCTCGTCGGTGCCCGTCGCGGATCGATACGGTGTCATCGCGACCACGACGACGGCGGGACCGGTATCGAAAACGACGTCCAAACATACGATTTGGCATACTGGAACGATCCCCAGGGCGATTTGGACGTGTCGTTCGTTTCCCCGTTCGATCCGCGATCGTCGTCGTCGTCCAATGCCGGTAGTGACGACATCAGGAGGTACGTCACGTTCGAGCCCGATCGGGGGGGATGGAACAACATACGCATGTCGTTGGAGATCGTCATGGTCTTCGCGGCCGCGACCGGTAGGACGTTGGTATTGCCCCCCGACACGCCCTTTTACCTCCTGAGTAAGGACGGCGGGGGAAACTCCGGGAAGGACAAGAAAAAAAAACATCACGGCTTCGCGGACTTTTTGGATTTGGACGATCCGGAGATGAGGAAGAGGTTGGACATGATCAGCATGACGGAATTCCTGGAGATGGAGGGCGGCGGCGGCGGTAATACCGCCGGTCTGTTCGAGCTCCCGGGGGGAATCGAGGGCACGAGGATACGAAATGCGGCCGAGCAGTGCTACTACATTGCCAAGAGCGACCGACCGTGCGATGCGGTTTATGAATTCCTCAGGTCACACGCGTACGTTCCGGACATACAGGCGGGTAGGGAGTGCCTTATCTTCGATGAATCCTCGTATCGACGAGGGGTCGGGGAGATTGGGGCGAGCAACAACGAGGACGGGAAAGGTGGGTACGAAAATCTTTCCGACGACGAGATGCGGCATAAGGTCGACGACTTCTGCGACGGTCGGGATCCGGTCTTCTTCGGCGATACGGAACTGGCATCGTCGCGAATCGTGCACTTCCACGCGGGGGAGAAGGAGCATCGACTGTTGAATCACTTTTACACCTTCTTATTCTTCACGGACGTGAGGGTCGATCATCATTACAAGCGCTTCGTTCGTGACTTCTTGCATTATCCCGATGAGGTATTCTGCGCGGCCGGGAGGGTGATACAATCGCTGGAGGAGGAATCGGCCAAATTATCGTCGTCGTCGTCATCGTTCGGAAGACCGTCGTACTCGTCGATGCACGTGCGCAGGGGCGATTTCCAGTACAAGAAGGTGAAGATCACCGCCCAGGACTGGTATGATAACACACGCGAACTGTTCAGCGATAACGAGCTAATATTTATCTCGACAGATGAGAAGAGCAAAGAATTCTTCAAACCTCTGGCCGAGCATTACAAATTACGTTTCCTGAGCGATTATGTCGAGTCAGCCGGCCTGGACAAGTTGGACCCAAATTTGATGGGCATGATCGACTCAATCATCGCAAGTAGAGGGAGGATTTTCGTCGGCACGTGGTTCAGCACCTTTACTGGATACATTGTGAGTTTGAGAGGGAATTTTAGTCTTAATTGGTGTCTTTTCCTTTTCCTTTGAGTTCATGCATTTCTGAGTTTGGCATGCTTTTTCTCTTCTGCCCACGCCAATGAAAAGAATCGAATGAGAGGCTACTACGGTATGCCAGGATACACCTCGTACTACAGCACTCCCGACCGAAAGTTTAACACTCACAAATGGGAGAGCCCTCATAAATTGATGACCGCCAGAGAATGGCCGACAGCTTGGGTCGGAATAGACGGAGACGAAGCTGTCAGTCGCGAGCGTGCATTGGAGGTCGCATTCTAGTAGTTCAATCTCCCAAAAAAACGATAAAATAAAAAAAACATGTTGTTTTTATTAAATTACAGATGAATGTGTCCTCTCTCAAGAGATCGATAACTTAATCATGATATCTCACACAACAGCCGAAAAGATCGACACCAAATCAGCGAGATGATTTTGTCGATCTTCAGCAGCCGATGTCCCACCAAGTTTCAATGCCGATGTTCCCATGGTCGCCGTTATTACAATTATTCCGCTTGTCAACTGGCCGTCACACAAGGTCTTTCGAAGGGCGGACCGTTCCCGCGTTTTCGCTATTGAGAGGCTGATTAACAGACGTAGGAATTAATACAGTTGAATTTCGCTTGGAAAAAAGGGAAAAAGTGTGACTCAGAGATGTGATGTGGAGAGTCTAAGGAGACAACGATGATGATGATCATGCGAGGACGGAGGGCGGGGGGCGGGGTAGTCGCCGGTACATTAATACGCAACGTCAGAACTGAGTCAATAACTTTTGACTGAGGCGGTCGTCATCCCTCAATCGTTCGCTCTAAATGGCCATAAAAACTAAAATCAATCTGAATCCTCACGATACCCAATCGAAGCATGACGAAATCTCTCTCCCTCGCTTTCGCTCTGATGGTGACTTCTGCCGTGGCGTTTTCTCCCACGCACAACACAATCAAGCATTCGGCTCTGCAAATTTCGGAAGTACCCATCGAATCCATGGTCGACCCATCCCCAGCCGTCGCCGCCCTCCCAGCCCAGTCTCAATCTCTTCCCTTCCTCGCCCGTCCCGCCTTCCTGGACGGTACTCTAGCTGGGGATGTGGGCTTTGATCCTCTCGGTTTCGCCAAATCGGAATCTGACTTGATGAACTACCGTGAGGCAGAAATCAAGCACGCACGTCTCGCCATGCTTGCCGCCGCTGGCTGGCCGTTGAGTGAGCTCTTCGACAAGAAGATCGCCATGGCGTTGGGAATGGCTCCCTTGCTGGATAGCACTGACCGTGTCCCATCCTTGTTGAACGGTGGACTCGGCAAGGTCTCGCCGGTTTATTGGGTCGGTGCCCTCGGTTTTGCCGCTATTGTCGAAGTGTTGGGCAGCTTGAGGATGAAGAGCGAGAAGTCTATCCCCGGAGACTTCGGCCTCCGACTGGGTTATCCCTCTGAAGAAGCAGGTCAGCAACGCATGCAGCTTGCGGAGGTCAAAAATGGACGTCTTGCCATGATTGCTATTTTCGGTTTTGCTATCCAGGAGTTTGTCAGCAAGCAGGGTGTCATCAATGAGACTCCATTGTTCTTCTTCCCCATCATTGAAACATTGCACAAGTATGCCAACTCTGGATATATTCAATAGGCCTATGTTCAGTAGGGAGCATAAATGAATTTAGTTGTACAAAAGTTGCTTAACTATCCTTGTAAATAGATGTGCGATTGTTTTTCTCCTATCCTTTTTGGTACAGTGACTTATGGCTACCAACTATCGCTGGAGCGATGAACTTGACCTCTTGCCTCCAGATGTGTCTATTATTCACCCACATTTCCATAGTAACTCTACAGCCTGAGTCTACTGTCTCTGATAATCCATGGTGGCTCCTGGTAATCCACTGACTTATTTGCCTTGGATGACGGGCTCGTAGGCTTACATGATGCAAGTATGGATAGGATGATGTTGACAATGAGGAAGCAGCTTTCTCATGCTCAACATTCATTTCATACAATCTATGATCGATGGTTAGAGGCTGCAATGGAGAATTCCCGCCACAACGAAAAAAAAACTCCTTTTTATTCCACATGTCAGGGGTTTAGACATAACGTAGGAACTCCTACAGTAGATCAGCCAAAATTTTTGAACCTATTCCCCAAATATGAGAAAATATTTAGTGAGATTTAGCTAGGTGGCCTCGAGGTGAATTTTCCTCCAGAGAGATATTTTGGTGTTGGAATAATTTTTTTTGGCCGGACTACCAGTACCAATTCCTAGGTAGGTATACCATCTCAGTGGACAGAAATCAAGAAAAAAAGAACACCACCATGGCGGAGCCGATCGCCCAGGTCTAGCGGCATGGGTTTGGTATTAATAGCCACCCCATTGCGGCAACCTCATCGCGATGGGTTGTTCGATGGGGCATATGAAGGATTTCGTTCAAATACTTAAACCGGCTAAGAAAAGAATTAATTTAATCAAGGCTGCTATTTTATATTATATTCTCCCCCCTCCCAACTCGATCGCTCCCAGAACGATCAAATACCGCTCCCCCTGCGTTCCCTGACAGTCACGCGTCCTCTCCTATATTCCCCCCATCGATCCAGCGTAAATTTGGTTGGTTGTTGTGTGCAGTGGTCGATTGGCGGCCGCCTAAAGCCACGACGAATTTTGTTATATTAATTTTTTTGCAACAACCACCCTGCACTCCAGCCACCTTGGCTTCGTGAAGAGTAAGCCATTGCCATCGCATCCCATGCAGAAGTACACACCGTCATATTTCGGATTACCTGTGCTGATAACCCTAACGAGCCATCACAATAGAACAAAAAATAACAACACGCATCGATGGAACAACTAAGCCGGTCAAGGGGGGGGCATGGAAACCAAAAATTCGAAACCTGTCGGGCAGGCCAAACGCACCTCTCCAAGCCCCTCGAATGCGAGGAGGGAATCCCAATACTCTGACGTCTATTGGAGGGCGATGACGTCATCGCGTGGGATCGACATAAGCCACCGGCAGCAATCCTCATGATGCCACAGTCCCCCCCCCCCCTGCTCCTGTGATGACGCAATATCGGCGGATGAGGCGCCAACGATGATGCCAAGTTGGGGAGGAAGAGATGATGATGGTGGTGGTTTTGTATGTGACAAGTACCACATCGTTTTTTTGTGGCGCGCTTGCGGTGTTGCCAACTCGCTGCAAAATGCTGCAAAATGCTGCAAAATGCCGCAAAATGCCCCAAATGATAACGCCACAAATGATCGCTAATCGGCGATTAGTCTCTGCGCGGGACCAAAATTTGGGGGGGCTAAAAACCCACGCCCCTTTTTCAGGTTGGTTGAAAATATTCTTTGACCGAAATTGGGGGGATATGGCCCGCTTTCCCCCCTGAAAACATTTTTCTGGTTTCTTCCATGAGAAAAAGATGCCTGTTGGACCATAAGTATGTCGTCTGGCAGGAACTTTCTCGAGGAACCTCGAGATCACTCTAATGAGCCACGTCAGGGTCTCTGAAGAAGAAAGTGACACACCACGTGGAGGGAAGATATCTATTAAACCTCTTTGTCGGACTTCGGTGACACTGTTTCTCATTAATGACTTTCTTCTCATTTTATGTGTTTGTGGAGTTGGGGAGTCTTTTGAAGTGTGTTTGTGGAGTTGTTGTTGAGTTTTGTGGAATCGAGTCCATCTGGAGTGAATTTCCAAAAGATGCCGGGAGGAAGTAAAAAAAGTTAGAAGAACTTTCATGACAGGTTTTACTAATATTTCAAAGATAAGGAACACGAGACAACCGTAGTCGTTGCAGCGCACACTGATAATTGTTTTGGAAGACTTGCCTGCCCTAAGAGATGAGGAAGAAGATTTCATGCGGTGATTCGCTCGACGAGTCCATCAGACCGCGAAAGCTCATGTACTTCCGGCAGTATGCGCCCATGTATCAACACATCGCGTCCATGACACATGTCGCCCTCCCGTTGAAGCCCGAGGACGCTGCGCTATTACCGGCGGGGGCTGCGGGGAGCGATGCCAAGAGGATGACTTGCGGCGATGGAAAGAAATGTGACCACGACAACGTCATCGGCCTCTCCATGGACTCGAGCGACTCTCCTCTCGATGTATCCCCGACGGCGTCATCATCACCATCGACTACCGCCCTATCGAGTCTTCGCTCTGGCATGCGAAAACTAGCGAGACCAGCCAAGGGTCCGCCGACATTGCCACCTCGTTGGGGATAAAGCGTAACCATATTCTTATTCCGGCGCAGGGCACATACAGCGAAGAATATACAAAGTTGGATCATGACGACACTCCAACACTCTACTACTACTAGTTGACAAGTGAAGTTTAGTCTCGTTACATTCTCGGCCATCGGCCACAGAGCAAGTGCTCAACGCCATCATCTTTTCTCATCATCTTTTTTCTTTTTCAAAAAAGCATGCATGACTATTTTCTTGCGTCAAGGTGATGCAGATAGGAACACCTGACTTGATTCGCACACCATCCTTTCTCAGGGTGATCTCGTTTTCCACGAAGCGACTCAATTTTGTGTACAAAATGAAACAAATAAAACTGAAATATAATGTGTAAATAAGGTTATAAACTCTTTTGGCCTATTATCTGCACCTTTGCTCCTGCAGGGGCACATTAAGTACAAATGTATTTCGTCTGCGATTGCGGTTTTGTTGACGTTCAAGAGATACGAGTTCGCCGATCTCCAACACTCTCTGCATGCTGCAGTCAAGCGATGTTCAGACGACTTCTAACTTGACGACCTAACAACGAAAATACTGTTCTGCGCTTGAGATGGAAATGATACCAAAATGAATGATTTAGCTGAAGTGATGATCCTTTTTCGATGAAGATGGCAATCAACATTCGTTATCACTTATTCCTCATCTTCGTCATGATCAGCCCAGATATCATCTGAGTCGGAACTTTCATCATGTATATTAATCTTCACAGTCCCGTCTGGCAGAAGATTCCCTGACATTCGGCTCCCTCCGTCATCAATGCTAAGAGAAATGTGTGCCCGATCACCCAAAGTTTGGTTTGTCTTAACGGCTTTCTTTTTCTTCTCCGCGCGGTTCATGTCCTTCCTCAAATTGTCTGTAAAGAATATGCAGTTGTTAACGAAGAAAGTGAAGATTAGGGCTGGGGCAAGTGCATGTATTATACAGATGAACTGCCATTTCTCACCTATGTATGTGTTGTAACCCTTTCGTCGAAATTTCAGATCGGATGATTCATTGGGTTTCGTGCTTTTTTTGATAAACGGTGTGGGAGCAAAAGAAGTCTCGAAGCCAGTAAACGTCCCAGGATTCGAAACTTTCCCACCTTCGAGTGTTGCTTCCCGATACGGGCTAGAATTAAACAAGTCGTCGTCGTCGTCGTCGTCGTCGTCGTCTGTTTTAGAAGCATCGGCCACTCCACCATTTGAATGATGAGGGGAATTCTTTGATGATTGGTTGGCACGTTTACTCTTTGATGCTTTCCGAACTTTTGGAGTAGGGACCAATGACTGCCATTTAATCTGGCACTCAGAGGAGGTTTTCGTTCCAACTCGATTCGAGACTTCTTGCCAGTAGAGAGTGGATGTAGGATTGATTTCATTTTGGCAATGATGTAGAATTTGAATATCCTTGTAAGACCATTCTTGTTCCGAAGCCACGCCATCTGCATTGAATTGCACGGTATTCTTATTTGAGAGTGGAACTTTCGATGCGTTTGGTTTCGGTGCATCATTTGGGCCTTCAACTTCTTCGGTGGCAACAACTCGTTCCGTCGCATCGCCTACTTTTTGTGGATGGTTAACGGCCTCTTCAATAACTGGGCACATATCTCCGTCGGCATCGGCAGAATTTTCGAATCGAACTATTTCATCGGCGTTGATATGGTCCTTATTTATCCACGAAGTGACTGTTAATCGATCTGTTGGTTTGGATTGCCTCGAGGACCTTCTAACTTCCGTCGCGTTATCATCTTCAACGACTTTGGCAGCGACACGAGGGCAGACAGCCACCTTCTTTTTCACAGTCATCCTGGATTTATCTTTCTTAGTAACTGCCTTGGTTTGAGCCATCTGATGTGGTCCTCTAAATGCATCGTTTTCATTTCTCGACAATGGAATGACCACTTCTACATCGAAAACGGACGATCCCCGCACGGGACCTCTTGGAGAAGAAGAGGATGTAGTCCTCACTACATCGTAGTTCTTCTTCACACGCGACGTCGCAACCTCCATTGTCACAGCTGGCACGCTCCTGGGCACATTAGATTCCTGAATGTCATCGCTCGAGGAGAAGAGTATCAACCTGGCGGGAGAGTGAGCATTGCCCTCATTATTCGGAGATGAAATGCATGCAGTAGATGATACCAGAACACGAGGGCTCGATGAGTCCATATCCTCCTTGTCCCGGGCGGCATGTCCGAATTTCCTCTCGTCTGCATCCGTAAAATCGTATGGACTTGCTGACATCTTCGTAATCATGGATAGTGGCGATGTCACCGGGGGCAGTAGCGAGGTGGTCGGTACGCTCATCTTTCCGACCGGAGTCTTCTTACCATCGAAGCGTTTCTTCGAATTCGGATTCGAGTCCGGCATCGGAGAATGATCGAATACGTTCCTCGCATCGGTCAGCGACGAGATGCGATGCATATATCCCGGGGGACTGGTTATCCCTCCCGACATCGCGCGTTGTCGTATCGCGAGCGGAGTCGAACAATCGGCCGTCGCGTCTGCTCCTCCTAACCTCAACGACTCGACGGAATCGGTTAGAGATGCGACATTCCCCCGATCGTCGATCGATACGCTCGACATGCCCAACGAGCGAGGGGCGGCAATCGTATCGACGCGATTCGCCTCGTTCCATTTGTCCCTCTTCGTGCGCCGTCTCGATGATGATTTTTGCGTTTTCTGAATCGACGACGTCAACGCCATGAGGGAGGACGAGGCCCCGCCACCCGAATACCTCCCGCATTTCGCCTCGATTTCCCCCCCGGATCGCATCGACGATGATATAGGCGGATGGTGGTTGCGTCTACCACCTCCACCCCGCCCTCCTCGATTCTTCCCCGTGATCGTCTTATTCGCATTGTTTAGCAACGCATCGATCTCCGCCATGCTGTACGTCGTTCCGTCCGTGGAAGAGTCGGCCCCACCACCAACGATCCCCCGTCGATTCGATTCGCCCCCCCTCGCATCATCATACGCGACGCGTCGTGGGTCATCCTCCATCTCCCCCGAATCGTCGCGATTCGCGGCGATCGTCGTCACCTCGCCGCAATGATGAAGCGACGAGTCCCTCGATAGTATGCCGCTCCTGCTCCGACGTCTATCGACGTTGTTATTATTATCTCTCACCGCCCCGATTCCAATATCGTTCGAGGGTCCCCCCTCCTTCCGTCCCCTCCCCCTCGGATCGCCTTCCGAAACGCTATTCATCGCGACATCCGCCAAGGACGATGCGAGGGACTCCATCGTAAGCGAACAACTGCGGCGTTGTTTCGAGACGACATGTAGGAATTTCGTCGGATTCCTGTTTTCCTTCCCATCGCTTCCCCCGCCCCCTCCGCCCCCCCCATCATCGTCCTCATCGGGGTCGACCCCCCCCCTCGGGATACGTTCCGAGGACGACGACGACTGTGATGATGCGACGACGGCGAGGTCCGTGGCCATTAGCGACGAGTTGCACGCCATGAGCCTCGCCCTCCTCTCGGAGCGATTCTTCGATGTCATCCTCCTCCCCCTCCGCCCCTCGATCGGATTTCCGATGGACGTCGTCGTCGTAGTCGTCGTCGTCGTCGTCGACATCGCCCCCACCCCGCCGCCATCTTTTCCTCCGGGGAGGTAGGACGAGTCCTCCTCCGTCACCTCATCGGCGGACTCCGGAAAGAGGACCTTCTTCGCCCTACCGAGGACGCCGCCAATGAAACCCAAGTTGGTCGTATCATCGTCGTTCGCTCCTCGCGCCATGGCAGACGTTTTCGACAACACGCGCGGCGATCGACGCCTCTCAGGAGTTAGGTGAGAGTGGCCCGCCCAATCCAACGGCATTATTTTTTGGCGCGGCGAATGAATTCAGGGAGGCGGACGGCGGGGGGCGGCGGGGGGGGGGGGGGGGGTCCGTCGTCGTCCCCCCCAAAAAAGTTATATTCACCCGCGCCAAAAAAAAAGAGATCTCGAATCTCTCGCGGAGGTCGATGGCCGGCTGCATTGCTTCGTGTCACCCCCTCCCCCCCTCGTCTCTCACCTTGCATCATCACCCGACGGCCCACCACCCAACACGCTAATCGTATCGATCGGCGGCATCGTGGTAAATACGGTAGCTCGTTGAACAATACAGCGGAAGAGGGTCCAAGGTGAGGAGAGGAGAGGATACCCTACGATGATGTCGTTGGATATAAATCTACTCGATTCCATGCTATCGTCGGACATGGTCCGTCGTCGACATGCCGAATCGCATTACGTCTCGATGTGCCGGATCGATCGCATGCGCGGATTGACGCGCATCCTGATGCAGCGGTGCGATGGCGCGATAAGGAACGTCGGGCCATGCTCAAACGACGACGACGACGGTCGGATGGCATCGATGGCGGCGGTATTGCTACGCAGGGAGATGATGGCGGGGGGTGGAGGCGGATTGCACCTCGATGATGAGACGAATGCGGTCATGATGGAAATCGCCATGCCTCTGTTGGAACTCTTCCGCCTTGGCGGAGGAGGGAGGATGAAGAAGGACAATGCGCGTAGGCAATTGGGACATTGCATCGCGGAACTCTGCCGCGTCGCGTGCGGCTCGACTACGTCCACGGGCGACGATATAGATGGCGGGTGGAGGCGGGGGTATGTGGTATCCGTCCTCACCGAAATTGGATCCGGGGTGAGTTGTCTTGCCGTTCCGCTTACATCTCCTTCTCACCCCCATTTTTTTCTCACCCGTCGTCGTTCGTTCGTTGGTTCACATCGGGTGGTGGTGGTGGTGGTGGCGGAACAACGACGTGTCCAACAACTGCATGCGTGATATAGTGCGCGGCGATGGACGTCGCGTACCTACGTCTATTGTCGGACGTCGCGGACCGTTCCCCCCGCGTCCTTTGGTCCGTCGTATGCGACATCGATTCGCCATCCTCCCTCTTTCGCGCATGCGCCACGTCGTTTGCGAATATGTCGTCGTCGTCGTCGTCGTCGTCATCATCATCATCCCTCGAGGTATTGGAGGCGTTTCTCGGCGCGCTTTGTCGGGTCGGCATCTCGTACGAGAAGGCGAGGGAGGAGGAACGCGTCATCATCGGGACGAATGTCGACGCCCGCAACCGATGCAAATTCGGCGACGCGGCGAGTAGCAGGCACGAGGCGGAAACGAAGGCACGACAACTCCTCGCCGGATCCGAAATCGACGATAATCATCGTCGTCTCGGATGTCGGAACGTCGACGTGGATCGCGCGTCCCCTCCAGCGGGGCTCGGGATGGAATTCCTACCGCGTGTCCTCGGGTCCATAATCGTACATGCCTCCCACGCGACGACGACGACGACGACGTCGTCGTCGTCGTGTCTTAATCGCGCGGACTGCCTTCTTCGGTGCGCATCGCACCTGTCGAGTTGCGCCGAGCGTTGTCCCTCGATGTTGGCCGGGTACGATATCGCCCTATCGTCGACGATACGGACTTGCATGGCCCTGGCGCGGCACGTGCCGAAGATCGACGAATACGACGTCTACGAAGTGTCGTCGTTGAGGCTGATGGCGTTGGACGTACTAGCGACGATGTGCTCGGTTCCCGATATCAAGCGTTCGTTGACGAAGGCGACGTCGTCGCCCTCCCCGCGGTGCGTGGGCGAGGACGACGAGCGTCGACGGATGATGCAGCTGGCGGGGGAGGGGGGATCTTCCCTGCTTCGATTTCTCATCCGGGGGGACGGAGAAGACGACGACGACGACGGCCGCGTAGATGGTGGCGTTCTGCATCTATGCGCCGAGATGGCCGTCGTGGGCATCGACGACGACGAGAGGGCCTGGTCCGACGAGGGCGCGGTCGTGTCGAACGTCGGAGGAGCGGATCCGTCGTGGGAGGACGATCGCGTCGCCCTTCACGCCGAGTCGCTGCTCGAATCGTTCGTGGAGAGCCTGGGCGGGGCATATACGTTGCCATCGATATTCGCACTGGTGGATAGATTACTCCAACAGTCGACGGCGTCGGATCCGTCGTCGTGGAGGAATCGACGAGCGGGGCTATCGATACTCGAACGTTGCCTGGCGGCGGCTCCCGTCACCTTCGCTCCTCACGTTCCCGCGGCGGTGGAAGCGGCCCTGCGTTCGATCGGCGATTCGAGTTCCAGAGTACAGTACCAGGCGCTGCAGCTCCTCGGGTCGCTCTGTTGCGCGGACTCGTCGAGCGCGGAAGCCGTTGGCAATCCCGGCGGCCGGCGCCACCGAATCTCGGTGCGCGAAAACTTCGGTGAGAAGATCCTAGAGGCCGTGTCGCTTTGTATCAAATCGAAATGTACCAAGGTCGCGGCCCACGCTTGCGGTACCATCGTGAGCTACTGCCGTGGAGGCAATGGCAGCGAGGATTGCATGGTGCCAATCAGCAAGGGATTGATTGCTCCGTACGTTGGAATTTTGTTGGAAGCGCTGAGATCGGGACCGCTTTCTGTCGACCTTACGTATCCGGATTCCGTCGATGGGGGACGCCTGACGGTCCTCGTACGCGCAATCGGCGCGGTAGCTTGCCTCGCCGATTCCGTCGGAGAGGACTTCTTGCCGCATTATGTCATCATGGGTGGGTTGAAGGCCTGTGCACTTGTCGGGTTGTCTTGGTCCGGAGGTATGATCAAGCTTGCGACGAATGTAAAGAAAAATACCCACGAGATGGCCATACTGAGGGGGTCAGCGATCGAGGCGGCATCCATTGTAGGTCAAGCAATATCAGGAGCTGATGGAGAGAACGTCTCGACGTACGTTGCTGATGCGTCGGAAATAATGAGCGTCGCCGCTACTCTGCTCGACGGTAGCGACCCGGATATAATCCCGATGGATCAACTCCTTGCTGCTTGCGCTCGCATCGCCGTCGTCATGGGTCCGCACTATGTTCCATTCATGCCATCGATCCTCCCTCACATTTTAAGAAGGGCAACCGAAAAGCTCGAGGTTTCCATAACCGACGATGACGATGGGAGTAATGCCGATGATCAAGATGAAGATAACTCCATGGGATGCACCATTTCAATCCCTGGCATTGGCGCCAAAAGGGTCAAGATCAACACCACGCAGCTGGAAGAGAAGGCACAGTGCGCCCGTGCATTGTACGAGCATGCACGCGCGCTTGGGAAGGAATTCGGTCCATTTGTGGACGCCAGCGTCAATGCATTCCTACCCCTCGTACGTTGTGAGTATTCAGGAGACGTACGTTCCACGTCCGCGCAGGCATTGTGTCAAGTCTTCAAATCCGCGTGCCTGTCCGCAATTGATGGCAATGCTCCTCGGGTCGGTCAGGCCCAGGAACTTTTGCCGGTGTTGGCACGAAACTTCACGGAGCAACTGTCGAAGGAAAGTGACGACGAGGACGAACTCGAAAACCGTCACGGCCTCGCGGATGCGCTCAGCGAGATAATGTGGGATGCCCACGAGCACAGGACGGCGGACGGGAATCGCGTCGCTCAAATCGCCGTCGCGGATGCCAGGGATGTCGTGCGTTGTCTCATGGCGCTCTGTCAGTCCTGTCTCCTTCGAAGGTCGACATTGATCTCGGATATGACGAACAACAATTCGTTTGACTTCGACGAAATCGCTCGATGCGAAGACCTGGCCCTTTCGGAATCTGAATACCTCACGCACCTGGTCGATAGCGTGGGATACCTATTGAAGTCATTAGGGCCGAGCTTTGGCGCCATCTTCGAAGAATTCGTTGCGGGAACATTGAGTCAGATACTAAGTACCTTCTCCAACGATATCCGTGCGAAAATCGCAGCAATATGCCTTCTTGATGACTGCGTCGAGCATTGTGGATCGTCACTGGCGAACAAGTACGGACCCATGCTACTAGAAGGGATCATTGACGCGTTACAAGACGAAAAAGACAGTGACGACGCCGTCGAGTTGAAACGGGTGGCAGTATATGGAATTTCGCAGGTCGCACGACACGCCCCGAAAACACTCCCTCAGGCATTGGGACGTGATCTCTTGACGAGGGTGTACAATATTGCGAAGGAAGTCGAGTCAGTACCGAAAGATGATATTGAGAACATCGCCCTTGTCGAGAACGCGGTGTCGAGCATTGCCGCGCTTGCCCTGACGAGGGGTTCGCCGCTATTCGAATCTTTGTCCGACAAGAGCGAGTTGATAAGGTTGTTTCTGCGTGGTCTCCCTCTTCGAGAAGATTTCGATGAGGCAAAGGTGAGGTCCCTGGTATTAAGTACTTACTTTTCACAACTTGTGACACAGGCATAGAGACTAGTACCTGTGTCGACGTCAGGTCACTACTAACGGTGCGGCGTCACCTCACAGATCTGTCACGATTGCCTGTGCGACTTAATCCAATCGGACATGATCGACATACGCTCGGAATACGGCGATTTGCTTCGAATAATCGGCGAGGCTTTGCATTTGGTATCCGAGGACGAGGACGTCGCGTCTCGGGATACGTGCTCGCGATTTATGGGCGCGGTCGACGCGATTCAGCGGTCGGTCGATGCCACCTCGATCCAGGCGGCATTTTCCACGATGGAACAATCTGCGCAGCAGGCGCTGGTCGCCGCGATGCGGTGATGGGGTTGTTAGGATTTCTTCGGACCCAGGGTTTCGCTTCCTAAATATGCACTCGATCGTGCTTTTTTATGTTCACAGTTTAATTAATGATGATTACCATACTTGGGTAACAGCAAACTAGAGAGCAATAGGCGAACGATGACGATTCCTCATCGCTCCACTTTTCCTCCTCCTCCTCCTCCTCCTCCTCCTCCTCCTCCAACTCAACCTCCCCCTCCTCCCTCGACATCCTCCCGCGTGTCCCCATCGGAAATCGACACCCTCATGGCAGCGGCGTGATCCTCCGATATTTCGTTTATCACGCGCGATAGCATTTTGCCCATCGCATTCGGCACCGCCTTGGCGCATGCCGGCCAATATGCTCCGTCCGTCTCGGCGTATATTTCGTTCGCGATGATACGGTAGGTATCCATCATCTCGTCGTTGGTAACGCCCGAGAAATACAGTACCGGACAAGGTCCGACGCCGCCGAGTCGTCGCGAGATTGATCGCTCGGCGGACGCGGCGGTGGAAATGACGGAACCGACGATGGGAGGCGCGGGGGACGGGAGGACACGACGCGATGACGACGTCGTCATCGCCCTCTCCAATGCCTCCCCGACGGACAATGCGAGCAATTCGTCGCGATCCAAATCGTCGTCGTCGTCGCATTCGTCGTCACCGTCATCATCCCCTCCCTCCCCACCGTCATCAATAATTCCAGATATCCGTCGTACGACGACGTCGTACCGTCGTCGGGATGGCATGCCATCCTCGATCATGTCTAGCAATTCGTCGTCGTCGAGCATCGTATGTGGGACGGCATACAGCAACATCAACGGACCCGGTCCGAAGTACGACGACGACGCACCGTCGTCGTCGTACTTCATCCCGTCGCGCCCCAGGGGGACGAAGTCATCGCGTCTCGCATCGAGGAAGAGGTTCTCCCTGACGTAATCGAATAGGCCGCCCATCATCGTCATGGTCGTCGTCGTCGTCGTCGTAGTCGTCGACGCACGACGGGTCGATGTCGACGTCGCGACCCCTCTCATCCCCGTGCCACCGGAGGATCTCGCGACGCGCGTCGATGTCGCGATGACGGCGGCGGTCGTAGGATGCGTCGTCGCGAGGCCGAGGCATCCCCCCCCATCGTCGAGCGACGCGAGCGCGATCATCGACGCGCATAGCATCGTCATCGGCCGACGCGCCGATGACGCGATCGCCCGTGGGGATGCGCGGCGGCGATCGTTCCCCGCCATCGAGGAGCGGGCCATCTCTCTAGATACTGATACTTATTATATAGCAGCGTTTATGATGATATGGGTGTGTATTGGACACGTCTACCCTCACCAGTCCCCCCCCGGTCACAATTATGTTTTCTTGATTGCTTGGTGTATTTTATGGGTTGATTTTTTCCCTCGCCGCCATCTCCTACAATCACTACGGATAACATAACAATTGATCCCTTAGCGAAATGACCGAGATAAAACGTTGCTAGGAGTAACACTTTTTGCTAACACTTTTTGCTAACACTGGGTGCCTGCCGTAATTTGTTTTTCGGTGTTTTTGGAATATTTTTGGCGAAAAATTCGTCTCCGAGTTCTAAANTCGAGCTCTGCTTGTCAGGAGGTTTTACAATCGCGTGTATGAGCGATTTCCTCCTCATTTACTTTGGTCATAGATCTTCTAAAGCATCAATTCGACTAAAGTCTTTCAATTACTCTACTAGTTATCCTACTTCGAATCCAACCCGTCTGCCTTGATTGATCACCGAGTCTTCTTGGTTCATTCGCAGTCCTTCGTGTGATCGGGACACCATGTTGTTTGTGGGCGCCGGTTCGTCATGGGTTTCGCAATAGGAACCAAATGGCGCGCGGCAGTGCTTTTGGACCCTCGCGAGAGAGTCTCAGAGATCCCTGATTTTGAGGGGAACGCATTTAGCCATAAAACGACGTGGTAGATCAGTTTGATGAGGATCACCTGTGGCATTTTTTTGAATGGGAGGTTGTTAAGGAGGGCCCTCCCCCTTTCCTTGATCAGTCGAATGAGCCGCTCGATCTCCGGGACGTGTTCCTTCGCAGCCGTCGTGTTGATGTTGAGCCCCGGCACCAATGACCGGAGCTTTTCAAACTCATTGTCCATTAGAATCGTTCCAATTGTAAAACCCCCACAAGCGTACAGGTGGCGGATCTGGTCGATGCGGGAGGCGAGTGATTTTGCGGTCTTAACTGTCAAAAATTCGGCTGTTAATAAATTAAGCCCCCTGGACTGACTAACAGGGAATGGTACTTTGTTAACAAACATTACGTCCGCCGTTAGTACCACCACCCGATAACACTCCAGGATAACCTGCGGGAGCTGAACATAATCAGTTCTCACGGCCTCCGGAGGTCAATGCACTGTTCTTCCCCTTACTCCTGCGAGGTCAGGGCCGAAGATGTGGTTAGCATTTTGGGCGGCAGACACAGTAATGGGGCAGTTTGCAATCATGTTCGCACGTACCATCCCCAGAAAGTCCCGGTCAGTTGGATGACCCAGCATCCCTTTAGCCTCTCGCGCGTTCCAAGCTTCCTCGATAGCCCTATGGGTGAACCCTTCCATGTTCCCACGGACAGTTTGGACGAGGTCAAGGGCTGCTTCACCCTCCACCCCCTCCAGGTCGATGTATGGCATCCCCTTGGAATTTTTTTGCACTACAATGTTGACATGGTCTGTGTGGATGATGAAATGCCCGGCATTCATCCCGCTGGTGGAGTCATAGGTCATCCGCCAGATCTTCGAGATGACCTGCAGGATGATGTTCGCGATCCCGCCTTCGTTCAACCACATTCTTCCTTGGATCTTGCCGAGGTTCCTGACCACATTCATAGTGGTCGATCCACAGTTACTCTGGCGGAAGAGCCCCTGATTGACTTCGTGGACATCTTCGAGGAGGTTTCAATATGGGGTGCTTGCATAACTCGCACAAGTGTCGATGTAGAGGTGGTTAGGGTTCAGCAGCCCCCGCACTCCTGTTGGCTTGCTCCTGCCCCTCTGGGAAAACGCGCACTCCTGTGATTCGGCAGTTGTGCCAATCTCGGTTGCACCCTTGGGGTCGTTGTCTCCTTCGGCGCTGAACAGCACGTGGGCGTCATCGGATTCATCTATTGGATATTCCGCCCCCCCCTACCAATTGGTTGTTTGACTACTAAATGGTAGTACATTCACATTGATCAAACTCAATCAATAATGGTCCAATATTAATAGGTTTGATGCAATAATTGTAGCATACACCATTTCGTAGTAATATCTAGACGGCGGTCATAGGATCCCTGACGCTGGTGGAGCGGTCAATCCCCGTAATTCACCATCTTGCGATTTCATGGTTGTCTTGGCACACCAAGAAAAGGTTGTGGGTTGATTTCCACGTTTACCTACGTGGGAATACGTGGGTACCGTACCACGTTTTGGCGAGGACTTTTTTTCCACCATGCCCCGATCCTCCCCCGCCGCCGGAATCGGAGCTCTCGGCTCTGCTCCTGCCCGATTCTTTCACCCCAGCGCCAAGATCAGGGAGAAGTTCCCTAACGACGACAAGCGCCGTCTCGAGGGTGTCGTCATCACGGGGCAGGGCACCTTCAAGGTCAATCGTAGGCAGCAGGAGTGCTACTGTGTGCGCATCGATGAATTTGACGATGGCACCATCTTCCACATCGTCAGGGGCAAATTGCGCATAGATCAAGCTGCTGCTGTGCCCTTTGTCCCCCCTCCAGCACCTCGCGCGTCGACCAACATTCCGGGGGAGCCGGTCAACCCTGACCGCTCTGCCCAGACGAATGCTCGATCCAATATCGAGGGTTCGTTGCGAGCCGAGACGAGGGAGGAGATCAACGAGCTCCGTCAGCAAGGGATCGTTGTTGACGATGATAACGAGCCGGCACCCGAGAATGCCCGCCCCCAAACAGTCGCCGATCAAATCTACGCAGCCGGCCACTGGGAAAAGCCAACAGTTTGTCCCCGTCGTGCCTCAGGAGTTGCCGACGTCGAGGGAAAATTCAAGAACACTCGGTGGGACGAGATCGCAGATTTGGACGAGCTTGCGCTCTTCCGAGTTTGCTTCCCTGAGAAGTGGATCGTTGGGGTAGTGATCCCCAAGACAAACGAGGCTCTCGAGGAGAAGCCCCTGGACCTCCGCGAGTTCTATGTTTGGTTGGGCTGCATCTTTTTTATGTCCTCTTTCCAAGGCATCGAGGACCGTGATCTCTGGTGGTCGACTAAGCCGGTGGACATGTTTGACGGGGCTCCATTTCGCCTCAACGAGTACATGTCTAAGGGGCGGTTCAACGACATCATGGCCGCGATCCGCTACACCAACGACGAAGCGCCACTGTTTTTTGTCGACAGATTCCACGAGGTACGCGAGATGATCGAAGCCTTCAACGATCATTACTCCTCGGAGTACCTGCCGTCGTGGCTTTCGTGCATCGACGAGAGCATGAACACGTGGCTCAACAAGTTCTGCCCAGGGTTCATGTGTGTTCCCCGCAAGCCAAGGCCGTTCGGCAACGAGTATCACTCGATAGCTGATGGAGACGGGGGGAAGCCAATCATGTGGCGAATCAACCTGGTCGAGGGCAAGGACCGACCGAAGCTTGGCAATGGAAGGTGGGCTTTTGAAACGAAGTGGGAGCGCCAAGGATACACCAAGACTGCGGCACTCCTATTGGAGATGACAGAACCACTGCATGGCACAGGGAAGATGGTGACGGGTGATAGTGGTTTTTGCGTTGCAAAGGCAGTGATGGACCTTCACGCGAAGGGCGTGTATTTCCAGTCCCTCATCAAGAAACGTCGGTACTGGCCGGCACAAGTCCCCGGGGACCAGATTGATGCACACATGATGACAAAGGGACTCGGTGAGACAGAAACGTTTGTACAATCGATCGAAGGAGTCCGTTTTCTTGTTCATTGTACTCGTGATTCTCAGTATGTTACGAAGATTATGTCTACTCATGGTCTCCTGGAGGAAATACAGGATCATCCCACCTGGCGGCTTGTCGATGGAGAGTGGAAGACTTTTAAATATGCGGAGCCATTCAGTCGTCACAATCGTGCTAAGCACTGGGTAGACGATGTGAATAATCGTCGTCACGCACCAATTGGGTTGGAAGAAATGTGGCGGACGAAGTGGTGGCCAAATAGGCAGTTCACATTTATTCTTTCTGTTGTCGAGGTCAATTGTGTGCAGGCTCGGGCACGGGCCAGGAAGGAAGCGTCGGAGCCGACGCTGACATTTCGTAGGAAACTCGCAATGAGAATGTTAACAAATAGGATTGGGATGGTTGTGGCACCTTCTCCTTTACGAGTTCGGACGCGTACATCAACGAACCATGTCCATCGGAAGCGAAAGAAACATGAGGGGCTGTGGGATTACACGACACGAAAATTTGCAAAGAGGAAGACAGAATACATCCGCCACCCATGTGTTGAATGCGGTAAAAGTACGCGGAGCTATTGCCAATGTGACCCCGGACGTGCCCTCTGCATGATGTGCTTTGGGGTCCATTCTCGGGAGCAGGACTGTTAGTATAGTACCATAATCAATTGGTAGTACGAATTTTTGGGATTTTTGGGGTCTATAGGCACTATCTATATTAATACCCCATCTTTTTCTATCGGGATTTTTACACTTGATTTACACCGGGGTGAGCCTTGTTTAGTTAGGGTGCAATATTTATTCCCTTGGGGTTGCGAGAACTTGAAAAGGAATTCAATACCATTTCACTACCAAATGGTAGTTCGAGGGGGGGGAATCATTGAGTATTTCTGTTTACTAGAGTATTTTTTAAGTGATGAGATAATCCTCTGTAAATTGAGGCCAAACGTACCCATGATGCATGGCTGCCGCCGGCGCGGCACAAGAGCCCCTTTTTTCCTCGAGAAGGGCCTCTGAAAAAATCGCACTGCGGCATTAATTGTGTGAAAGAGCGAACCACAAACCACGTTCTATCATCGTATCATCGTATCACGACCGCATAGACGACCGATGAGAGACAAAATCCCAAATGCGGCTGTGTGAAGTTGTATGTAGATGAAGGGGTTTTTTTAATTTATTGGTTCGACATCTTGCACAGAGAATAAAGTGCGGACGCTTTGTCAAGTACAAGAGGAGCCCCTGCTCTATTCCAGAATCGCGAGGCCGCACGCTTTCTTCACAGTGGAGTGAGTCCATGCGATGGCGGAAAAAATGAATACCGCCGAACATGACTCCAAGGGACTATGCATACGTCACCCTACCATCCGCCTCCGCAAGAAGAAGCTTTTTGGAGGGTGGAAGATAGTAATAGGACACTGTCCGGAGTGCTGCCTCGACGAGATGCGGCGCGTCCGCGACGAGATCGAGAGACAGGAGTTGAGCCGCAACACGTCCAGGCGAAGGGACGACGATGAGAGTGACAGTGACAGTGACGACGAGACCGACGAGGAGGAGATGGAGAGGCAACGCATCAAGAAGAAGAAGAAGAAGAAGAAAGAGAAGAAGAGGTCCGAAACTCGAAACTCGCCGCACATGCAGCAACACTCCGTTCAATATCAACAGGAGCAGCAATACCCCCCTCAGCAGTATCATCAGCCCCCTCCTCCACCCGTCCAGCAGCGGATCATGGTCCTTAGCATGGCATTTGTGGATCCGCATACGGGGAGTCGGGGCACGTATACCGGGCAGGTTAATTCCTTGAATCATAAACCCGATGGAAAGGGCACGGTCTACTACACTAACGGGAGCGTCGCCGAAGGGACATGGGAAAATGGGACACTCATGAGGTCCTCCTCTCAAGACCCTGATAGTCAACAAGGCATCCGATCCTCCTCGTCTCGGCCTCCTACCACCCGTGCCTCTTCGATGCAACCGCCAGGCAAGCGTCATCCTCATGATATGCCCGGAAACTTCTCCGGTGGCAATTTGGACAAGCTGGACAGGCTGAACAGGAAGGGAAAACCCAGACCTAATATTGGCTCGGCGAGCGTCCAGTCATTTAATTCCCGTGGATCGGTGGAGTTGCCGTTCGGGAGCGCAAGCGTCCAGTTAGATCACGGTGTAGGGGGGCTGGTGAAAATTGGTTCCAATGCATCGCACCAGGGCTTCCCTGGCGAGGGCAGCGGCGGCCCCCTTAATGCTCAATACCAAAGGAGATCTAACAGTTACAAACCGTCCCCAAGAAAAAATCCTGAATATAAGTAATGAAAGGACGGATGGGATTGGAAGATTCGATTCTTTTTAGGGGGTTGGGGTGGGGGTGGATAAGACACAAGAATGCGTTTGAGCGCGAAACAGAGAACCATATTCATATTTTTTGACGAAGGTAAAGTGGCTATTGTGGGTTTACTGTCCGCGAATTAGTCTTTATTTCATTCGTATTTGTTTGTTGGAATCAGTGGCGAGGAACTAAATCAATTATTGGTATGAGGATGACATTTTTATCTTCTCAACGAAGCTCAAACCTTTTCATATCAGCTCGGTCCATTGAGAAGGATCAACTATCGCACATTATTTTCTTCGATACGCGACCTGTCCATATTTCGATTTTCCGGGTATCTATGGAAAGAAAAAAGCTCCGTAGAAACGAAATATAACACAATAATGATAAGCTTGGTAATTACTACTAGAATTTTTGAACTTTATTATAGTCTCTTGAGCTGTGACGACTTCCCGAGAACAGGTTCATCGGTTGCTACCATGACAAAAACCATGACGGGCACATACACCATGCGTTTTCGTTTGCCGCACGGATATTCAAAATTACTATGACGTTTGATGCGCCACCGTAGTCGAATACGAAAAGTATTGTATTCTCTCGTACAACGGGAATGGCGTTGTCAGATGCGCGGAGCGAATCGAAGAGGAGACCATCACGAAATATGTTTAGTATATCTCAAACGAGCCTTAGCGTCTTATCCCCCCAGCCGTAATGGGCCCTATTACGATAAAATATCCGTTCGATCTCGTCGCAGAAGGCATCGTGCATTTCCCGAACGAGTCGTCCGTCATCGGCGACGTCGTACGTCATCGACGATGGAGGCGCCGAGGAGGGGGGGGGGGAGGAGGGTGGCCATATCGTCCTCCCCACGACGTACGTTAGCCTCTGTCGGAACGGTATCGGCAATCCCCACCTCCCGTACAGAAGGCACAGGCTCACCCTCAGCGCCCTGCTCAGGGTCTCGACGAAGCGCGGCAGCTGCACCCTACGGAACATCTTCGTCGCGCCGAAGGTGTACACGGGCACGATCGGAACGTCGTGTTTCAACGCGAGCTTGAACATCCCATCGCGATGTCGCAATAGCGCGGCCTCGTCGTTCGGGTGATATCCCGACTTCGGATACGTCTCGAACATTTCGGCGATGCCGCCGGGGGATATGCCCAATCTCGTTCCGCCGTGGGAATTGGAGGAGAGCGCGCGGGACACCGCACGACGGGACGCGTCGACCCCTCCCATCCAATCGATGAGCGTCCTGACCAGGGGGAACAGCCGCGTGGCGGTGGCGACGACCGGACGGAAATGTCCCCACGCGCCGTCGTATCCCCGTCGCGGCAGGCAGGAGAATGCGAGCCCGAACGGGAATATCCCGTGCGGCACGAACGCGTATATCGCCGGGGACGACAGCGGATCGAACGACGCGTCGCGCGCATCGCCGTCATCGTTCACGGCGCCGACGACGCCATCATCGCGCAGGACGGTGTAACCGACGTAATTCAACCACGCGTCCCAAAGCCTCCACCGTCGCGCGTTTAGGAATTCGCCCACGCGCTCGCGTCGATGGGGTCCGAACATCGACAGCAGCAGCAGCGCTGCCAGTGCCGCGCCGTACATGGACGCGAGTCCGCCGTACGCCGACTGCCGCCGCCTCCGCCGTCGCGAATCGTCGTCGGCATCTCCGCCTCCATTCTCGTCGTCGTCCTCCCCGGGCGATCCTCCTCCTCCTCGTGCCAACGCGCGATATCTCCTCCACCTGCGATACAAATAGACGAGACCGCCGTAGAACCAGATGGGACTGCCGACGATTATCAGCGACGATGCGTACACCAGCAGTCGATCGACGAGTGTGCATGCTTCGTGGGGAGGGGGGGGGATCAATATCTCCACGCCGTCGGGAAGGAGGGGGCTCGTTACGGGCCTCGTCGGCCTCGGACGTTTCTTCAGATTATTATTCGTGTTCATGATGATGGGGACGTTTTGTTCAGTTCGAGAGACACCCACCCAGTCTGTCTGTCGTCCTTGGTGGGCGTGCAAAAACAATTCCTCCCTCGACCGTCGTCGACGTTGGACCATGATGACGACGACCACCACGATCGAATATTACGATCATTCGTAACGTAACCGCCGATCACGTCGGCGACCAATCGCCCGACCGTCGTCATATATCCCGGACGAGCAATCGCATCATCGACCAAGCGTCGGCGATGACGACCGATCGGGCGGGAAAGAGGACGAGGGGGGGGGGGGGGGGGGGGGGGGGGGGGGGGTGTCGATGGCGGTAGGTGGCGGCGATGTCGCACGCGACTCTCCGCCGCGTGCGACTTCGCCTCGCACACGTATCCATCGACATTCGTCGTACGATGTGGTATCCGCGCGTCCGAGGGGGGGGGGAGGACGGCGACGCGAACGGACCCATCGGCTTCATTGATAAAGCCTCGTTACACATGAAAGGAGGGACGAGAAAATGTTCGCTTCAATCTTGGCAACTTTCGGCGCAGCAAGAGACGGGATCGATCACGATAGGTCCAACGCAAGGGAGCAGGGCATGGCACGAACATCGGCACACGCCAGCGGATAGGGCGTTGCCTCGACCATCCGCACAACCGCCCGAAACATGAAATCGGGATCGATTTCGTCGATGGACAATGATGACGATGACGTTCAAGACGATTGCAAGCTTCCCGCTTTCCCATTAGCGATGAGGTGCGACGATCCAATCCTCCATACCTACAACGCGTGGCAACGAGAAATAACACCCGCCGTTCTTTCGCGGGTGAATCAACCGTCCTTTTCACAGCGCCACTCCCTCTTACTCGAGGACTTGAACGAGAACGGCACAACGACCCCGACCAACGGCAACTCTCCGGGTTTCGGGAGGAATCAAATAATTCCATCTCCGTTGAAAATGCCGTACGACGATATTCTAAGGACGGATGATGCAGAGGAAGGGTGTGCAGTAGATGGGAAGGGACTTCCAACGACGTCGAGCGTGTTTCCTCCCTCGGTCGCCCTTCCAAATCTTGATGATCGGCGGCACGGACGTGCTACGCTAAAAAATAACCACGTTAACCATATGTTTCAGCAGACCGCGAGCAATTACGCGGGGGGTATTGCTTTTGATCGAGGCACAATGAAGGAAACACACCCCTCCGCTTCTATAACCACGGCAACGAGTCTTTCCCCGTACGGTAGCAACGGCACATCGGCGAGGGTGAAGGCGATCTATGATTCCCCAAGACCCACGGCGGAAGGTCATGCAGCAATAATCACGAATTCTACCCCCTTAGCTCCGAAGTCTATGGGAGACAACCCATCGCCGCCGTCATCCGGGTCTCGATATCACTCCGGACTCACTTGGACTGCTGCCGAGAATCGTTTATTTTCACATATTGACCAACTTCATCGTCATGCTGAGGACTCGTCTTCTAATATGAATAATAATCAGAGTGTAGGTTATGGCCTCTTGGGCTGCCCATTCAACGGCGCCATCAAGGCGGCTCGTGTCGATCAGTGCAAGACTCCCGCGCCTTCTCCTGCAATGGAAAGTATGAAAACAATCCATTCTCCAGGCACCGCCACAGTTGAGAGTTACGGTGATGAAAGTGGTTGTCTATCGAAGAAAAGGAAGGGCGCGTGGGAGGTGAAGTTTGAACTTCTCAAGAAGTATAAAGACGAACACAATGGGAGCTGTGATGTCCCGCAGAAAGATCCTCTCGGTGCATGGGTGAATAAGGTCAGTCGGGCCTTATCTTTCCACGGCCCCTAGTCCCTTGTTTTTCTTAGTGTAATCTCAATTTATCATTGTCTTTCACAGCAACGAATGGAGTATAAGGTGCTTCTCGAAGGAACGAGACGTTCGTCCATGACCGAAGATAGGCGCAGGCTCCTCGAATCGATAGACTTCAAGTGGGCCGAGCTAAAAGGCCAGGCGTCATGGGAGAGGCGGTTCAACGAGCTTGTAGCTTACAAGAACAAGGTATGTATCGTTCAATATTTTCTTCACTTGAGCTCTCAGAGTACCACTGAAAATTGTCATCGTAAACCCATCTTTGACTTTTACAGACTGGTAGCTGCGAATTTCCCACCAAGTCGAAAGATAATTCAGCACTGGGCCGGTGGGTGACGACTCAGAGATCTGCCAAGAAGAATGGTGACATCGACAAAGACAACGAGAGAAGGCTGGATGATATTGGATTTACTTGGGATCTTCATCATAAGCAACCAAAATAAAGTCAAAGTATGTAGGGGCATTATATGTGTGCATCGATCTGCCGCTCGTTTCACGGCTGCATACATTCCATGCTTAGTAGTAAATTTGTTAAGCAAAGGCTTCCTCGCTCCTTTACTCGTGCAACGTATTCATATTTCTAGCTGCCGCAATGAGCCCGTCGAGCGAAATCTGTTGATGGCCCCAGCAATCTCAAAAGTTCGAGGACGCGCCAAGGTCCCATCGAACTGATCAATTGCAAGTGCATCAAGCCCATCACGATCCAAAAGTGCATTAAGTTGAGTGAGCACTTGAAATATCGTTTGCTTACTTTCAACGGGCAAAAGAGTCAAACGCTTCATCGCCAGCGTGATCGCGTTTGACTGTTCCTTGCTCACAAGCTGCTCCAAGCCTGACAAATCAAGCTCTACATCTCCATATGCAATGGTTGTTTTAGATCGCACGTATACTTTTCCATCGGGTTTGAAGGCTGCTCCAACTGGGCAACGGGGAGTAACACGGCCAAAATTTTCCACCGATGCAGCCAGAGTACCACTATTTGCCGGCCTTGTTGCAGCAATATGCTTGGCGTGAGCCGTGACATCATGGCATGAGAAGCAGTCCATGAGTATGGTAGTATCCCCAACATCAAAGAAGTCACCACAGCTACCAACGACGAGAATGATTGAAATTCCCTCCTTCGATAGGGTCTTTGCCTTATAGAGAAAAGGAGTGATTGGCTCTTTATTTTTGTTGACAAGCTGCATCATTTTGTCATCTCGCATCATGAAGTTGGTAGCACTTTAGTTCAGGAATGAGAAGGATGAGATAGAATCAAACAGTCGAGGGTAAATATTGCTCGAACAAGCACGTCCTCACCAAGTGTCTTCGTCAAAAAGTAATGTCTTTGCTCCCATTTCCAGCGCCTACGCATCGTTAGTAGTGACAAAACTAGGTAAGATTCTACCCAATTCCTTTAAGTATGAGCAATACTCGTGTTCTTACCTCCATGATATTCGTCGCTTGGCTTGTACTTCCACTTGCATCAGGGGTGCTAAAACGAGTCGTGCCCAGACCAAATGGCAGATTATTGATAAAAGGGCTGATATTTACCTGGCTCACGTTACGTCCATCTTCTGCCCGGATTTTTACCGTGTTGGGTGAGCAGACGCAAAACTCTCGTCCGTCTCCTGGTATTTTATTGTACATTCCAACCTGCAAGGCTGATAGAAGAGTACTTTTGCCATGGAACCCACCACCCACAATTAGAGTGATACCCTTTCGAAAACCAATGCCGGCAAGAGATTTTTTCATGTTCGGCAAATCAAAAACAACTCGAAGTGTGTCAGGCGACTGGAACAGGACCAATGGTTGAGTAGAATCGCCGACCACACCGTCGGCATTTTTATCATTCATGGGCTCGTCGTTAGCTCCACTCTTTCGCGGCAATACAGCTCCATTGGGCACAAATGCTACCAATCCACGAATTTCTAGGCAAGACCGGACCCATTCTTGATCTTCGACGCTTAGAACATGTCGAGTTACATCTGACGCATTTAACGAGGTGTACACCAGTGTTTTTTTCACCAATAGTGGAAGAGTTTCGTTGAAGATCTGAATGGCCCTGTACCCTTGAATGGTGCGGCCAGCGGCAGGTAGATTGACTGTAAATTGAGCACATACATCTCCATTAGGTAGAATTCTAACAGCGGTTTGTTCAATGACATGCTGGGTGGGTTTGGCGATCTGTTAACAAGCGAAAAAAATGATTGAGTGGACGATAGTAATGGTTACGGAATAAGTGTGTGACAGGTTGAATTTATTTCTCACTTCGATGTCACCTCCTTTCGACGAACCCCATCCCCGGCCACCCCCCTGACCTTTTCCTTCAGCCCCCACATCAGCCCCAATGCTTTTGCAGCAATCGTAGATCCTGCGATTAAGATAATCCCCCAATGCTACACTCCTGATTTTGTTCTGGTAGGAAACGGGAGGGAATTTGGCCGCTGCGCTCTTGACAATGACGCGACAACGCGTGGGCTTGGCGAAGGGATCGCTTTGTGCCCTGGCGATGTAGAGACAGTAACCCTCGGTGTCGTTGACCCAACCCTTGGTAGACGACTCTATGTCGTGGTATGCTGGGTACTGCTTGCCATCCAACCGACGCAATAGCTCTACCAACGCTGTTTGCGCCCCACCGTTATTTCCACCGAGACGGGGTGCGTCAAACGCCTGTGGCAGGAAGGAGCCGCCGCCGCTGCCGCCGCCACCTCCGTTGAAAACAGCATTGACCTCGTCACCAGGACGCGGTGCGTTTTCGTTTGGAGACGAGCCCCCACCGCCGTCACCGCCGACGGACCTGTTCGTCCCGTCACCGCCAGCATTGCTTCCGTTGCTGCTTCCACCGAAGCCAGCACCTCGTCCCCCACGTCCACGACCACCACCGCCATACTTATTCCTGTAGTACTCTCCTCCTCGGCCGCTCCCTCGGCCTCCGTCGCCTCGACCGCCACGTCCTCTTCCACTGCCACTCATTCCGTTAGAGAATTAGAAGATAGTATTTGCCTTCACTCTTAGTGAAGTGGGTGATGTCGTTGCCAAAATTATGGGGTCGTCCGGCCCCTCAAGAAGTGTGCGGGGACCGGCGACGGCCAGATGAACCACAACTGAGATGTACTTATTCCCACGGACGATTGGCAAAAATTCCCCCTTTTGACACACCTCGTTTGACCTCAATACCACCTTGAATTCATATGGGGGCAAATTCAGCGCAACTCCTTGGTGTGCTGACCGGACAATAGTATTTTATGTGATCATTCAGTTACTTAGTAGTTTAGAGTGAACTGGCCAATGCAATCAGAAAATAGTCATGGCATCACTGGATATCGGTCCTGAATTATGGTGGCGACATCGAAGTATTAAGGGTTCACGAAAAGCTGACGTTTCACGCGGTCCGATGAGGACGGAGAGTCGTGATGTAGAAGTATACAATGGTATCGAGCTAACGAATATCAATCCTCCAGTACGATTCCCGACCTTCCCAAAACATCCTTCGTGGTACGCCAAACATCCTCCATTGCCTCGGGGGTATGTCCCTTCGTCAACTTGCCGGACGTGCCGTCCTCGTTCAGTATGTAAACTCCCCTCCTCCCGCCGTCCGCATTCGCATCCGCGCCACATCCGCCCCCCGACGGAAGGGCCAATCCGATGTCCGTGCCCGTGCCGCATTTCAATATCGGACCGACCATGTATTCCGCGCACTTGTTCGGGGATTTTCCCCCGAGCCTTTGCATCATCCGTATCGGACCGCGTAGGTACGACGGCATCTCCGTTCCCCAATTCGTTCTCACGAATCCAGGCGCGGCATGTACGAAATTCACGCCTGAGTTGTTCGGGTAGGACGCCAACTTGTCCAGGAAGAGATCGGTGTAATATCCGGCGAAATTGGCGGCGTTCACGACGGAGTAATGGTCCCTCAATTCTGGATCGGATCGGTACTTGACGTACGGCGAGTGGACGCCGCCGGACAATACGGACAATATCACCGGCCCGCCCGGCATTACGGGACATGGCGTCGACGAACGGCGCATGGCGGGTAGGAGACAGGATGCGAACGCCGCCCTCGACCAGTAGTGCAACGTGAGCTTCTCGTCGTTGCCGTCGATCGTAGGGGTGTAGGACTGCATCGTCGCCATTCCCTGCGTCATCACCAGAGCGTCGATGCCACCGCCGCCGTCCCCGTTATTCCCGCCGTGATCGCGAGCGATGTCCGACGCGCAGTTCTTCACCTGGGACAGATCGAACGCGTCGCACGGCCTGAATTCGTGCTCCATCGGCGGGACGACATCGGCGGGGTTCTTTGGGGCGGAGGCGTCGTCTTGCGCGCCCCTCGATTCGGCGGTGCATTTTTGGAGGTAGGACAATACCTCGTCCCTCCTTCCCTCGCTGTCCCGACCGACGGCGATGACGCGATATCCCTCGTGAGCGAGACGGCACGAGATGGCCTTGCCCTGGATGGATGACGGCACGTGAATGCACGATTTTTACATCATGGGAAAGAATTGGGTGCGCATTAGATATGATGTGATGGGGGTCGTTGCTCGATGCCGTAATATTATATCAACAAATACGATGAGGGGGGGGGGGGAGAGAATGGGACTCACGATGCCGTTCGTTGCCCCGACTACCACTGCCGTTCGTGGTCTCGTCATAATATCCTCGTCGTCGTTGTGGTGTTTCCCTTTCTTCGGAGAGAGGGGATCATGCATGCGTCTGTCCCTCTCCCCCACCAATTGCCTCCGCCGAAAAATTAGCCATCATGGCATCGAAATCTGAGATCATGACATCGACGTCCCCGTCTGGATCCGCCGACTTGACCTACGTCGCCCCCCCCGCGTCCGACGCCGCGGGACAGGTCGATAATCCCGTGTCTTACCCGACAGCATTATACCCGGAAATCGAGCCGCACATGACCGGTCATCTCGACGTGGGCGACGGCCATTCGCTATACTACGACGTCTCCGGGAATCCAAACGGCGTGCCCGCGATCTTCCTACACGGCGGACCGGGTGCCGGTTGTTCCCCCCGATGCAGGCGTTTCTTCGATCCCGCTTATTACAAAATCGTCATCTTCGACCAGCGAGGGTCCGGCAAGTCGATCCCGAACGCATCCGTCGACCTGCGAGGGTCGCTCGTGGAAAATACGACCCCGAAGCTCGTCGAGGACATCGAGAAGTTGCGAGTGCACCTCAACGTGGACGTGTGGGGATTGGTCCTCGGCGGATCGTGGGGATCGACCCTCGCGCTGGCATACGCCCAATCCCATCCCGATCGCTGTCGTAACCTACTATTGCGTGGCGTATTCCTATTCGGGAACGACGAGGTCGATTACCTCTTCTCGAACGGCGGGACGTACGGTCAGAATCCCCAGGCGTGGGAGGGATACTGTAAGTACATAAAAGACACGTCGACCGATTGGGATGTCGAATCGAAGAATCTCCTCGGCGCGTACTGGAAACGACTCACGTGCGACGACGAGTCGGTACGATCGGCGGCGGCGTCCGCGTTCGTCGGGTACGAGCTATCAATCTCGTTGACGTACACCGATCCGAATGTACTCGAAAAGTACCTCGGCACTCCGTCGATACTCATACCGTTTGCGGTGATGGAGGTGCACTACATGCTGCACTCGGGTTTCATGAAACGGGGACAGCTCCTCGATGGCGTGGACGTCATGATCGAGCACGGCCACGCCGTGTCGATATGCCACGGCCGGGCCGATTACGTCTGTCAGCCCCAGGCAGCGTGGCGACTCGAGAGGGCGCTCGTCGCCGGGGGTTCGAAATCCGTATACCTCGAATTCGTGGCGGGTGCCGGCCATTCGGACAACGAGCCGGGACTCGTGGATGCGATGGTCCGCGCGAGCGATCGGTTCAGGGATATACCGGAGGAGCAAGTATGAGAGTTTAAATGAATACAAATATATGTTGAGTATTTATAACCGAATACGAACGCACGAAAGATACATCTATGTAGAATATTTAGCAGGCAATGCCCCCGGAGACCACGGAATACGGGAAAATACAACCGTCTCCGCATTTGTCGTTGACGTTCAAGGTAGCCACGCAGTCATAGCCCGCCTTGTCCTCTTGCGATCCCTCCACGACATGATGAAGACTAACACGATGCGAGACCATCCTTTCCCACAGGCTACTACTGCTGTTGCTAGTCCTTCCGTTGACAGTCTGTACGCACCTGGAGGTACCGATGATGGCAACGTCGTGATCATCCCTGAGTCTTACGAGCTGTCGGTAAAATTCGTTTCTGTCGGAGAGTCCGCTGCTACTAGAGCCGCAACTGCCCCCCGTAGTCGCGTGGAGATTTTCGAGGAAGCGCGTCGATGTGTCGAGCGTTGTCAGAGAGTCGATCATTATCAACGTTGGCGCCTCTTGTGATTGGGTGGCAGCATTCATATCATATGATGGCGGTTTGATATTCCCCCCTCGAATGTGAAATTGATGCGAACTCGAATGCATTGAGGCGCCGCTGCCCGTCGTAGACTGCTTGTCAACTTTCTCCTTGTCTAGGCCATGCCGCAAAGCCTCTATCGTCGCGACGAGACCGAGATAGGTAAAATCGCGAGGTTGGACGATGTTGATACGTCCCAAGCATGATGAGATCGCAAGTTCAATTTGACGCTGTTCAATCATGGTGCTGTTGAAATTATCTCCACGATCGCCTTCATCGTCATCATTGTCGCCCCGAGTAACACTTTGCCCTGCCTCGGCCCCATCTAGTCGCCATGTCTCGTCGTACTTCCTCTTCCATCGTCTAGCCGATGCAGTTTCTTCCCACCTTCGAAGCACAGCTTCCCGAACAAATAAGACGAGCTTAACGGCATGCACGCCCTTCTCCGCATCCAATATGACAACCCTTGGCTCAGTAGCCAAAGCTGTGAGGTGGCCATGACTAGTTGATCGATTATAGCGCCCGCCCAATAATCCTGGTGTAGTATCCACGTCTGCTGATGAAAAACCCATACTCGGTAAGAACAGATGAGATGTGGAAGCAACATATCTTGCGGCCACGGCGAGCAAAATTGACGTCATTCCCGATCTAGGCGGACCACCCTAATGTGTGTCACTATATTTTTTAGAGACATCCACAGAACAAGCAACTGCCGTATCCAGAAAAAAATAGCAGACCATTCTTACCAGTTCCAAGACCAAACGTGATAATGATTTTTGTTGTTGCAGTTTATCGCTTTCCGACCCCGCCATCGATAGCTTGGATTGTAGTAGTGATTCCCTACAAAGAGCTGCATCAATGAATGAAATCCCCGTTCCATGTGGGAGGAACGAATGAATGGCACGCTGATCATTGTCTGACGTCTCTACAGAACAGTCATGACTCACGCTATTTGTTTGCTCGGATGTCACAGCCGCATGACACCGAAACTTTTCCGAAAACTCAGTCTGTTTGCGACGCAATCGTCGTAATATTCGACGCAATCTCTTCATTTCCTCAACTCTTGGTGGCAGCGGCAGGACGGATGTATGCGGCACTTTTCCGCGGTAGTTGGCATCTGAGGCCGCCGTCGATTTGACCATTGGAATAACGATCGACATAGACGAGAGGCAGGACCTCGCGGCTACGAGCGGATAAGAGGCCAACCATCTTTTCAGCGGCCTCTCCGCCGATCGGGCTGCCTTCTCCATCTCCTTCGTCCTCTTTCTCTTGGCCGCGTTGCCATCGCATTTGCCATCATTGTCGCTCGCATCGAAAAAATGGTCATGTTCCTCTCTGCTACTAATGCTTCCGAAATCGCTGCCACTATCGCTGCTACTGCTGCTGCTACTAATACCGATCAGCCGCCGAGATCGCCGCCGAACGTGACGCTGGTACCAATTCAATGCTGTCTCGTGGTACGGGTGATCGTAGTCGAAAGAGTCCGAATCGGATTCGACGATGTCATCTTCGTCGTCATTGTTGTTACTGCTGTTGTTGCCATTGCTGTTGTTGATGCTGCTGCTCTTACTGTGGCTGATCCTGATGCAATCCCGTTCCTTCTCGCCATTTTTCCCGTCGATGTTTCCGTCATCAGCAGGGTGGAAGCTGGCCATGATGATGTTTTGGTAGTCTGAGCCCGATGAAGGACGAGCGAGGGACGGATGTGTTACGTACCCTACGATAGTAAGACCATAAGTACGTACAATACACTCTCTGAGATCACTGTTAGTTCCCGCCAAAAAAAGGTGTAAGTGCAAAAATAATATGTTACCGTAAAGTACTTCCGTATCTATGGTAGTAACACCTCTTGATGAACAACAGTGAACGCCACACCAAAACAACAAACAACACACGACAACAAAGCGAATAATTTCTACCATGGCCGACGCTGAACGCTCCTCTATCGAGATCAAGGTCCTTCTCAAGAATCTCGACCCGACCAAGTCGTCCATCAAGCATAAGGATCGGCTCCGCCGTCTCAATAAGTTCCGCAACTACGTCACCGCGCGGCCTTCACCCGAATTTTACGATGACGACTACCCCCTCCTCCTACTTGGGAGCGAGAGTCCCACGGCCATGGAGGACGAGGAACTCGAGAACATGAACCTCGTGGGACTCCTTCGCGCCGCCGGATGCCCGAGCACCGATCACAAGGATTCGCTGAAGCGTAGTGCCCGCCCGACGATATCGCTCCTGCGATATCTGTGTCTCGACTTCGGTAGGGATGCGCCGTCGTCGGGGGGGAAAAGTGCGAGCGTGGGAATGCTCTCCGGGGAGCTCAATGGCTTCGCCTCCGCGCTTTGCGCGCTGAACGTGCCTCAGCTTCGCACGCTGCGCTTCGACATACATATCGGCAGGGGATCGGACGGCGACATGAGCTTCGTCGCGTCGTCTCGTGGAGGATCGAAGGATGACGCCTGTCACCTCCTGGCCCTTATCCTTACCCGTCATACGGACACCGACCATGAGACTCCCAAGCCCCTGAACATTAAGGACTTTTTGCCCGAATCTCATAGTCAGGCCGAATTCGAATCGTGGCTGGGAGAGAACGCCAGTCCAGATCTCAGGAGGGCCATTAAGGAGAATATTGCCGCCGCTTCCTATTCCGGTGGGAAGGATCACGCCAGGGGGGGGGGGGGAGGAGGAGCAGCCAATGCGACATCAGCTGCAGCAGCGGCAGCGAAAGGAGGACGTGGGAGAGATCGCAATCCATTTGATGACGATGACGATGAAGACGTGGATGAAGATTTCATGGAAGTTTTGGGGAAGAAATCATCCTCTGATATGGGTAGACAGCTGTCCCAATCTATAACCGTAAACGCATCGGGAGGGCAACCTGGGAGAGGTATGCTAGGAACCTTTATGCCAGGCGATAAACCCACAAGGTGGTCTGAAACTCAAATGGCATCCGAAACTGAAAGAGCATCAGGTGCAATTTTCTTGGAAGAAGAGAGAGGAAAGGCTCTCGCCGAGCGCCAGAAAGCAGAGGAAGAAAAGAGGCGTCTCCTTGGACGTGATCCACTCGGCATTCACAACTCAGAAAAATTTGACCTTCAAGATGTAGAAAACAATCGTGACATTTTAATGCATCAGACGTTGGGAGAGATAGAAGCAGAAATCGAAATCGAGGCGTCATTGGCATCTGAATCTGGCGTGGAAAAAATCAATTGGCTGGAGGCGCAGAGGCAGTCACTCCTTGCAATCATTGAGGCGAAAAAGAGATCCTATGCTGGAGAAGAAGATGGGCGGCCCGAGTCAAAACAAGAAGGTTTCCCATCAATTCTCCCGACATCTCCCGATTTCGACGCCATTCTCTTCTTAACATTGGTTCATCGACACGCCAAATATCAAGAATTACAGGACAGCATATCACGATTGAGTCTTAGGACAGACAACCAGGTCGAACGATTACAAAACTTCGTGAGGGACAACTTTGCTCTGTTTATAAAATGTTCTGAGGGCATTGATATATTTGCAGATCAAGGAGGATCCCAGAACAGCAGGAGGCTGTTGCACAATCAATTTGGGACATTAGATAATATAGCCCAGTCGTGCTCTGAGCAGGCTCGGAGAAGTTTCAAGCCGCTGCTAGACAACACCAATGAGGTTAGAAAGGTTCAATCTGCCCTCGCAGTGCTTCAAAGAATCGCGCCCCTCTTGCAGATTCCGAGCTTGATGCGGCAGCACATCGAGAATGCTAATTTTTCATCGATGGTCAAAGCCTATCGAAAAGTATTAGTAATCGATAAAGCACACTGTGACGTTGATTTGCTGCGGTACGTTCGTGTGAAATCTGGTGAGGCTGCACAAGATGCAAGGCAAGATTTGGAATTGATACTTGCTGACGACACAACACCAGCGACCAGTTTGCTGGATGCTATCAGGGATTTGGGAGAGTTGCTGGAGTTGCTAGAGGAGGAAGACAACAAAGGCGAGGGCTCTAACAACAAGGGTGGGGCCGCTCATCAATCGTCCGGAACAATTGGTGTCGCAAATAAGGTCGGAACCTTTTCGATTGATAAATTTGTGTTTTGCATCCGTGACTACCCGCCAGCCCTCGCATGTCTTCTCCTGCAAACGGCGCACTTTCGATCACTCGTTGACAAGGCCGTAGCGAGTACCGAAGCCACTGCTGAGCGATGTTTACAGGGAGAGGGATCAGATACTGTCTCAAACCAATCCGGTAGCGTTGATGAAAATTCATCTACGCAACGAAGTCGTGATAAAAGATGGAAATTCGACGTCCTTGAGGCTAGGGTTGACGCAACCCTACGTTCAGTTGCTCTTACCAAGAATTGGCTGCCACGACTATTGCAGATTGGCTTTGCCACTCAAGAGGCGGAGAAGAGAGAGATGGCTCGACACCGTCGGAATAAAAACACATTTCCATCAACAGCTACCTCTGATGGTGGAAGTGGCAACTACGTTGCGGGCAAAGGCTCCAAAATGATGAGCGCTCGAAAAGTGTTTGAGGTTTTTATTAATCCAGCATTAACACTTCTAGTGGAGCACGTAGCATTTTGCTCCTTGGGATGTGCCAATCAAGCCTCAGGGTACAAAATAAGCGCTACATTTGGAAAGGGATCGCCAGAACGCCTCCGAACAATCTTAAAGTCTCCTCTTCCTCCAATGCAGACTGCGAAGTGCGCCCTGGACCTTGCTGAGATGGCTGAAGTGATACACGAATCTAAAGATGCCATCTTTACTGGAAATGATGGCGAGGGAAACAAAGTCACGCATCAATCTCCTTTAGAAAGGTGCTACCAGATAACAAACGAGGCTTTGATTTTGATTGAGCAGCGTGTATGTATCTATGCATTCGATGCGTGCGCTCGAAAGTGTTCAATTAGTGCATCAGGGAGTGGAGTCTTTGATGGCGATGCACTTTTGCTATGTGTTCAAAAGCTGTCAGATGATCTTACACGCTCTGATGAATGCTCTCATGAGATTGAAAAAGGATGCTTATTGGTCACACAGAAGTGCTGCGAAGGTCTACAAAACTATGTCAAAGACAGAAGTGATGCGGCAAGACTTCGTGTAGTGGCTGAATGCGCTGATGCGCTTAACGCGACGATCGTTGATGTTGCTCGCGAGGTGTCTTATCTCACCAACGGTCAATCGGAGAATCTTGAGTCGACCCTTTCGTCGGAGTTAAAAATGTTGGGGTCGTTGATGTTTGATGTTTTTCTCGAAAATGTGAAGAGGGCTGTTTCCTCCTGCGCAAAACTTGGACTTATTGAAAATCCATTAGAGAATGTCCAGAAATCAAACAAAACCGAAGAATTCGGTCCTTTTCCTCCGTATCTTGCCGCTTCTATCTTGACCATCGTCCGTTGTCGTGCTCAAGTTGAACGTGCTCTTAGGGATCTCCGTCGTCCGGACGGCACCACGTATCAATTCCTTACCCTGAAAACAGTTTCCGATGGCGTCGTCGAAAATATTTGCATTGATTTGAAAACCAAAATGAACAAAGTTCGTCCGCGCGCTGATGTCTACTCGATCCATTTGCAGTTTTTAATCAACACACTGAAAAAGTATCTAAGCGATGAAGTCTTGTCCTTGGCTTCAGATACAAGGAGAATGTTGTTGTCGGCTAGCTCATGGGATGTTGGAGGGGGGAAAGGAATGGGCAATGGACCAGAAGGCCTCGCGGCATTGGAGAATCTTGAAAGACTGGGTAGGGTGTATGTCATGTGTTTGGGCGATTGAAAAATCGTATGAATAAACCGATGAAGACGGGATCGGATGTTCGTTTTGTGAGGAGGAGGATGATTTTGGACCACACTGGAAGGAGAGTTTTCTATCCTCCAGACGAAGTGTGTAGTCCCAGTGATAAGGTAGTGCGATCAATTAAAAATAGAGTCTACGTGGTTAGGGAGGTGAGCCACAAAAAGAAGGGACATTAACTTTTAAGGTGTAAATTAAGCACAAATAGGCTAGCGTGTGCTAACGTATTTTGTCAACTAATCGGATCAGCGAAGCTAAGCATTTTATCAAGTCCACCATACAGAATCTCACTAGTAAGTCTTTTATTTCCCACTTTGGTTCATTTGTTCCATTGCTTTCTCCAAATCTTCCTTACTCATATTGGCCATTTGTGATTGTGCCTGCTGGCTTGCTTTGAGCATTTGATCAGGTGACATGTTCTTCATCATCATCTGAGCTGCTTTTCTCATCATTGGATTAGATTTCATCATCTCTGCAGCCTTCTTCATCATGACAGGGTCAGCTCCCATAGCTCGCATTCTAGCCTCTTCTTCAGGTCCGATGTTCGACATTCCATCCAACATTTGTTGCATGTCATCATCAGTCATTGTCTTCACCTGTTCGGAAACAACTTTCATTTGGTCTTCTGATAAATTGCCACCTACACGTGGCGATCCTGATCCTACAACATCAATTTCTACTGCCGAGGTCCTAGATTTCTTGACCTTTGGGTGGCAAGTCGCTCGCGCCTCTTCCATGACGTCATCTTCAAAATATTCTTGAACTTCTTTCCAAACTCTTTCAAAGCCAGTCCGGTCAACTCGTGTGACACCAAGCGACCCATCAGACCAGCAATCGGCCAATTCTTGCTTCGACAAGTCCTGATCTCGTTCTCCAGATAATACAGCGATTGGGGGCAAAGTTGCGAACGCCTGGAATGTAACTCCCCCTGTGGCGGGTTTGGACATCAGCTCTCCAACCTTGTACAAAGCATCAATAACATTTGGATCGGATGAGCTTCCTTCAATCACTCCCACGGGGACAGATTTTTTCATACCATCAGCAGTGGACTCTTTCATCGCCTGAATTGCCTCGTCAACTAATTCGGGAGAGAGGTTTTCCATCTGCTTCTTGGCCATCTCAGCTGCCGTCTCCAATTCTTCTTTGGACATGCTTCCAGATGTAAAGGTGGCCGATGACGATGATTGTTAGCACGCAATTATCAGGAGAAAATGCGTCAATTATGCAACATTTCTTACCGAGACATTTTCTCCTGCGCTAGTTTGCTCTGTTCAAGCATCTGTTCAGGTGTCATATTACTCATTAGCTTCTGTGCTGTTGCCATCATCTGTGGATTATCTTTCATCATTTTCATACTAATCAGCATTGTATCTGGATCCATTCCCATATCTTTCAGCTGTTTCTTTTGAATATCAGGCATTTTCTCCATTTCCGAGATCAACTTGGCCATGTCATCAGGGGTCATATTCTTCATCGCAGCTGCCGAAGCTGCCAGCGTCTCGGGGTTTGTTGCTTCCTCTTCCATGATTCGACGCATGTCCTCGGCGGACGGGGTGGAGAAAAGGGGGGTTAGATGAGCGCCAGCACGGCGGGTATGAGCACCGGGAGCAGTTTGGAAAGCATGGTTGTTTCTGATGGGGGACAGCGACAGGGTGACTGCCAAAATGGTGGAGCACGCAATTGAGAGCTTCATGGTTCAAGAAAAGGGAACAACGAGAATATGCCGACGCGTTATTGAGATATGTATCATAACATCGAAAGGTTCGATGTGTTGTGTGTCGCTGACTCTTCTTCCTCCACGTGTATGTAAGTACGATATGTACGGATGGATGTTCGGAGAGTGTCACTTCTGTGTGGCGGGAAGGAGAAGTCTTCTTCTCTATTCATCTCTTCCCTCGCATGCCACTGCTCACGTGATTGCGGCAATACGAAAAAATAATTAATGAGGCAAGTCCTGAAGCTCTGGTTGTTTCCGATAAAATGGTACCTCCACTAACTCGCCGCCGCCCCTTTTCAACAGTATTAAACTCATCCCCCTGTTGCTTGCAACGACATCGAGGCTTCTGGGTTATACTTCAGCTTTGTCCCCCGTCACGACTATTTCACAAAGCCGTATAAGCAGCAGATTATTCAGCTCCAGCGACAATATCATGTCAGATGAGGTTGTCGCAGCGAAAACAGCCGCGGCTCGCGTGATATTGTCATCCGATAATGATGGCGCCGGTCCAGCTACTGCATTTGACAACATCTTGAGTGGGAAGTGGCCGTCGGACAAAGTGCACGAAGATGAACTTTCGCTTGCCTTTCGTGAGTATCTTGGATGGTTATTGATGGTATCGTACAAAATTCGGCGGGCTCAAAATTCTTGACAATTTTTTTCATCTCTCCCCCACGTTTCACCCCAGGTGACATCAGCCCTCAGGCTCCTGTGCACATACTTGTCATACCAAAGAACCGCGACGGACTCACAATGTTGAGTAATGCGCGTGAAGATCAGAAGGACATCTTGGGACACTTACTGTTTGTGGCTCAAAGTTTGGGTAAGAAGGAATGTCCTAATGGATTCCGTCTTGTAATCAACGACGGAGAACATGGGGCTCAGAGCGTTTATCATCTTCACATTCATGTGTTGGGTGGGCGCCAGATGGAGTGGCCCCCTGGATAGATAAATAAATATCAACAAAATATTTTGTTAGGATGTTCAGTAATCCCTGTCTCAGGCTGCTCATGTGGCTGTGAAGGATTTACGCTCATGAGAAAGCATGTCACTACATAAAGAAAACATCTCTTAAATTTGTTTTAGATCGTACCGAGAGATGTCGTTGTTTTCTGAACGTCGAGCAATTACTAGTCCCCCTAACATTACGAAAACCATTCATTGGCACCGCCCATGTAGTTGAGAATATTGGAATATCCTGCCATTTTGGCCAACTGCCCCGCCTGCTGGCTTCGGATGCCAGCCTTACAGCTGAAAACTAAGGTTTCATCAAGTTGCGGCTTCTCAAATCCAAAAGCTTCTTTGAAAGCCTCCTCATCCATCGCGAGTGCTCCCTGGGCGATGTAAGGCAACGGGAGAGTTACGACTACATCATTCAGTTTCCCCGTGGACTGAATTTCTTCCTGGCCGCGTACGTCGATGATGACGTACCCACTGTCCTCACGGCTGCTATTGACGACATCCTCGACAATCTCCGTCATGGCGGCACGATCAATATTCGTAATTCCTCCTTCATTTTTCCCGCCAAAAAAGCTCATAGGCTGCTTGGTGATGGTGTTTCTTGGTGGCACCATCCGATACATCTGAATCACAGGACTAGATGACCGGCCGAAGGATGCTTGTGGCGAAAAAGCCACAGTTCTCGTCAAGGAGTGCATCGTCCGTTTCGACGATACATTAGTATTCGTCACGATGAAGGCAAATATGTGGCTTGTCTTGATGGGGCGAGTCCACATCATCTTTGAGTTCGTTATGAGGTTGGGGGGGGAGAGAGATATGAGGAGCTGGAGCGGCGCGGCGCGAGGTAGAAAAGAGAGTGAGATCAAGGCGTGATGAGTTCCCGCCACCTTGAGTTACGATTGAACTAATTCATACGTTCTCAAAGACTCACTCTCGCTCCCGCCATGCCGCGAGCCGCCTTAGCGCCTCACACTACGTACCAGACTAAGGCGTAATGTGGGACAGAATGCCCGTAACTTTTTTGCAAAAATGGGGTTATGACCTTCGGTTGACGTGCAAAAGAGTCCGTGTATGTATGTATTTCTCAACTACCCCTAAGAGGATTTTGGATGGGGTTGATTGGAATGCAACCCCCGGTGCATTTCCCTGTGTTTTGGGGGAAGGTCAAATAAGGCG
>JALLBA010000001.1:0-46486 GCA_036939675.1 Cyclostephanos invisitatus | reverse complement strand
ACTGCGAACTATTGATCGATGAGAAATAGGAAACGACAATGTTAGGTCGATAGTGTAGGATTTGATGACAAGTATCAAACAACACAGTAAATAATAAAAACTTACAATCACGCCGACGTAGACAAGTGACAGAGCGACAATTCTTTCCCATAACCGCTCGGCGTCAGTGCATAGATTTGATGTAAGATAAGGGCACGCATCAAATAAGTAAAAGGCCGCGCCTGCAAAGAGGTGCCAGAATGTGAAGAGGTACAGCTCCCACGGACACGAGGTGCTGAAGTCGATGAAGTCGGCGACGCCCATTATTAACTTTCGGAATTGGTATTTTGGGAAGATGAGCATGAGCATCGTTTTTGCGGTTTTGACATCCGTGTTCGGGTACTTCAAGAACAGAACTCAAGGGAACTGCGCGTCCACCTCACACACCCTATCCCATCGCTGATGTTGCGCGAAGCCTCTTCGAGAGTATCGTACCTATTCCTACGTATTCTGTTCTACTGCTCATCTCAGGAGCCACATTAAAACACATCGGATTCGGAGGCTTGGTCATCACAAGTAATAATAAGTGTAGGGGTTTCATTCCGCGCCACCTGCAACCTTTCGGAGCCCTGGTCTTCTTTCTACGCTTTTATGATCAAATGTTTCTAGCTCCACTATTCCTCATCATGTTGCATAACTTAGTGCAGCGAGTAAGTGGTTTTACCTGCGCTGCCGATAATCCCGTCATAAATGGCAGGGCGCGGCATTTTCTGGTGACGACGACGGGCAGATTTTCTCCAGCGATATCCAGTCCGCGGCATGTTGGTTACACGCCATTCAGACTTCGAGGCAAATTGTTCTCATCAACGAGCAATGATAGCAGTGCAATACCAATCACTGTCCTGAGCGGCTTCTTAGGCAGGTGAAATTCCAAATATTACGCTCGTAGAATATGTATTGTTCACCGTTCGTATCGTCTGATGTCAATTTCATTCGTCTCTCAGCGGTAAGACTACGCTTCTTCAACACATGCTTTCGAATAACGAGGGATTGAAAATTGCTGTAATAGTGAATGATGTGGCAAGCGTAAATATAGATTCCAAACTTGTTCGTGGACGAACCGCAGTGCGAGGATCTGATATGAAAGGGGATGATTTGCAGACGTATAATGACGATACCAATATCTCAGCAGCACCCCCCGCGGGAATCGTTCAATTGCAGAATGGTTGCGCGTGCTGCTCCATCTCGGGGGAGCTCCTCAATTCTGTTTCTGAACTCATGGCCCTCTCGGATATGCGACATGACGACGAGAAATTCGACCACATCGTGATTGAAATGTCCGGCGTCGCGGAACCTCGGGCCGTGCGGAATATATTCCAGGAAGCGATGATGTACGATATGCCATTGATGGAGCGAGTCAGCCTCGATACACTTGTCACCGTCATCGATTGCAGCTCTTATCATGAATACTTACAGTCGTCGAAAATGGCGAACGTTTTGGATTCGCCAGAATTGTTCTATGTCAATGAAGATGAGACAGAGAAGGTGGAAGAGGATGACGGCTGGAAAGAGAGCACAATTGGTGAGGTTGACTTTGATGGGGGTGTCTGCGATCTTTTGGTCGAGCAGACAGAGGTTGCCGATGTCGTAGTTCTAAACAAGATCGACATTGGGGAAATAGAGCGCACTAGACATGTTGTCGCCGCCCTAAATCCCAGGGCGAAGATTATAGAAACTTCATTCGGAAAGATCAAGAAACTGAATGAAATTTTACATTATTCAAAAGGAGAAGGTGTGGCAATGGGTGGCGTCGTCGACGAGCACAAGGATTACGTTGCGGCTGCCGAGGCACAAAATTGTTCTGACCCGGAATGCAACGATCCACTCCACTCGCATGATCATTCTCATTCACGCCATCAAACACGCGATGATCATATCAATGATAAACAATCAAATAAGGCGGACACATCCCACAGCCACTTGCACAGTCATTCATCAGATGTTGTAACGCACGTAGATCCAGACGACTGCACCGACGCGTCCCACAGCCACTCGCACAGTCATTTATCAGATATTGCAACGCAGGCAGACCCAGACGACTGCATTGACACATCCCATAGCCATTCTCACAGTCATTCGTCAGATGTTGTGACGCATGCTGGTATTGGATCGTATGTTTATCGTGCACGCCGTCCTTTTCACCCATCAAGACTTATTTCTGTCCTTCAAAAGCTCCCAGTGGTGCGTGGTGTGCCACCAGATCAGGGCAGTAATAGTAACGACTCTGACGACAGTGCAAAGAAAACATTTCAACAAGTACTCCGAAGTAAGGGATTTTGTTGGACCGCTGACTCCAATGTCAAGGCATTATATTGGAGTCATGCTGGTTGCTCATTTGAAATGCAATGCCTTGGACGATGGTGGGCTACACTACCAAAGCAATTGGTGAGTAACATCTATAGGGTTTGACTTTTCAATGCGACACTTTCTAAAATGAAACCCAACCGTAACTTCCACAAATCCATATAGTGGCCAGAAGACGTAAGAGATTCAATTCTCGTAGATTTCGACTCGATGGATCACGACGAAGCGGCTTCCAGCTTAACCTCCTCCACGGTGGGAGATCGCCGACAAGAGATAGTATTCATTGGCCCCGGTATGGGCCTTGCAACTTCCCAAGCCGTGCTGAAGCGATCGCTAGATTCATGTTTACTCGATGATTGTGAATGGGACATCTTTCGATCATTGAGAGGTGACGAGGCGTCTTTGGCCTGTTTCGACAACCAGCTGGAAATGCGTATGATGACGTACTAGCAACCAAGGCAAATCAAAGAGAATGGATAACTAAGGTTTGTCTCGCCATATATCCTTGTAGCTGTCTTAAAGTGTTTTGATGTGTGTTTGCAAAAAATCTGTAAATGTTAAGCCCTACTTTGATTAAGTCCTTGAAGCTAGAGGAGCTATGTTTTCGAGGCGTTCCTCTCACTAAAATACGCAAAGGTTACGACAAGTAGGCTCACGAAGATAGTTCGTGTGATATTGAGAGGTGATGCCTCGAACTTGTGAGGTCCTGATGGATTATCTCAATGAATAATTTGCGCCATGGCCTCGAGAACGACGGCGACCGCGACTGCGCCCGGGTCGGGAGTTCCAAACAAGACATCACTCGACAGGTAGTTCGACCTCCCGGCCTCGGCGAGTTCCATATTCGCGGTGGAGTCCGCGCCTGCCCTCGCGGCCGATGCTGCGCCCGGGACATCCGTCCCGCCAGACGACGACCCCCCCGCGATGATGGTCGCCGATGCGGGCACGAGCGCGTCTAGCATGGTACGCGAGCCCTCCCGCGCCCCTCCGTAGAATGACACGGCGGACACGCCCTCCCGGAAGGCGATGGCCACGTCCGTCGACGTTATTCCCGATGATCCACCCCCCCCGGTCGACTGCGCCTGCAGGGACGTGCCAGCCTTGCGAAAGAATAGCTCCAACAATATCCCGCTCGTGCCGCCCATCGACGCGGACACGGCATCGGCAAGGTCCGAGAATAGGCTCGCGGGGTGATCGATACGCAACGATCCGGAATCGAGTCGACGCAAAACCTCGCGCGCCCCTCGTTCCATCGTGGTACCGCAATCGCCATCGCCGACTATCGTGTCGAATTTCGTCAGTTCCGGCTCGGCATCGATGAGAGCCTCGGCGCATTTGATTATGACGTCGCGCGCGAACGACGAGAAATTTTCGATGTGGACGGCGGGCGGGATGGAAGACGATGCCAATGCGTTCGCGTCGTCCGTCGCGACCTCGGCGACCTCGTCGATCGAGGGACGACCGATCGCGCCACCACTGCCACTATCCCAAACGTCGACCGTCGACCACGCGGGCGCATCGGTGAACCCGTCGACGTACGTCATCACCTCGTCCGCGATATCCCACCCGGTCAACGGCAATATCGTCGTGGACGCGCCGCGCATGTCGAACGACGTCATGTAGTCACCGACGAGGACCCTCGTGATGCGACATCCATTGCGTCCGTCGACTCCGTCGTCTTCCAGGTACCCGACGATGGATCGTGTCAACAGCGACATTTCGAAATTAGACATCCCCCCGAGGTTATTGACCAATAAGAGTAGCTCGTCGCGTGGGTTGTACGCCGGCACCACAAGGCCGCCATCGCGCCCCGCACCACCACCAACATCCTCCATCACCTCCTCCTCCCTCCCGTAATCGAGTATGGAATCGCACATGATCCTCGCGATCTCGTCGCACGATTTCAGGTGACACTGCCTCATCCCCGCCTCGCCGTGTATTCCCAAACCCACCTCCATCCTATCCGGGGGGATGCGATCGTTGACGACGTTCGCTCCCGGCACCGTAACGGCATCGAGTGCCACGCCCAGGCTTCCCAACCTCCTCGATATCGAACACGCGACGCGGGTCACGCCCCTCAGGTCCATCCCCGATCCGGCGCATCCCCCCGATGCCTTGTGCACCAACACCGTTCCCGCCACCCCCCTCGCGCCCGTGATGCCCTTCGTCCTGGACATCGCGCAATCGTCGGCGACGACGCACATCGTCACGTCTAGGTCGTGATTGTGCCTCGCTAGTTCGCACGCCATGCCGAAATTCAATCGATCGCCCGTGTAATTCTTGACTATGAGAAGGCATCCCATCCCGCCGCATGATTTGGGCAACGTCACGGCGCGTATCGCCGCGAGGATCGACGATACGGGGGGTGAGGCGAATATGTCGCCGAGTATCGCGCCGGAGAGCATGTTGATGCCGACGTATCCGGCGTGACTCGGCTCGTGTCCGGATCCTCCACCGGAGAGCAACGACACTCGATCGAGGTTGGGATGACGACCGCCATGCGAGGGGGAGGATGGTGCGAAGGAGCGATGGAGCACGACGCGGTGATTCGCGAGCTTGCGCAACCTGTTGGGATATTGGAGGAGGAGGCCGGCGATGTACTCGTCGACGGCCTTCGATGGGTCGTTGATGAACTTCTTCGGCTTCATTTTGATGCAGAGATGACAACGGGGGCGCGGCGACGAGGACCAAAAACAACGAGAGGAATAGAGAGGAAGGTACGATAGGCGGCGTCAGGGCCTTCTTTCCCATATATCATGATGACGAATGATCAATGATCATCACTCAAGGATTGGGCATGAGAAAAAATATCATCGTTGAAGTATTTGACCCATGAGATTTTGGAATCAAAAAGTTTCATGGGATCTTTCAAAATACTGGAATCATCGAACGAGAAATCTAATAACATTCTGTAGAGACAGAGTTTTAGCCTCACGAACAAACTCAAAGAAGGGGATGATGGTGAGGATACAGGATTTCCGGCTTGGCGGGAACCCCGGTCTCTCGGTCACACAAAAAACAACACACATTCATTTTCGTCGGTCTTCCTCACAGAGAATCGTTCCCGCCGTCGTGTTCCGCATCCATCCATCCTACTATCAAGGGCCGGCCACCAGGCACAAAGCCACACGCCAAACCCACCCGCGAAACGACCATCATAATGTCGACGCGCCCCTCGGTGCGGCATGTCACCATCGCATTGATCTGCTCTCACTCACTCCTATCTCCCCACCCCAATAATAGTATCGCCCCCGCCGACGCGTTCGTCATCCCCGTCGTCCCATTCGCCAAGGTCCGCTCCATCGTCGAGGCCTCGTCGCCGTCACCGTCGTCGTCATTCGACCGATTTAACGTCCTCACCGCGAGCCACCGCGCGATGGATCCCACACTCGCGTCCTCCTCCTCCTCCCCCTCCTCCTCCTCACCCTCCTCCTCCTCGACGACTGCTACCACCACGACGAAGCCGAACAAGCCCATGCCCCTACTGCCGCTCCCTCCCCCCCTCCTATCCCTAACTCCCGGCACGTGGGCACACGACACGATGTCCCGTCGTCTCAACATGGAGATATTCCAACGCACGTACGAGGAGAACGAGATGACGTTCCGAACGGGACCGTTCGCATCGGCCTCGCGTAGATTCGATGAACTGCGTGGGGAATTATCCGATGCGTCGAACAATAGGCTGCGATACCTCGAGGACGTGAACGAAAACGGCGGGATCGACGGCAGGTCCGCATTCGAGTCGATGCGCGAATTGGGCGAATGGAGGGACATACTCGTACCGCACGTCGAGGCGGGGGACACGTGGTTGTCGGCTCCGTGGCTCGTGGCCGAATTCTACGCGTACCGTCGTCTCATGGAAGCGATCGGGTATTACGATTCGTCGAATCCCGATACGTATCGATGGGATCCCTTCTCCATCGCGAAGCGCGCCGGTCTCACATCGAGCGTGGACGCCGCCGAGACGATGCTCGGTAGGTCGATGTCGTTGCCGCATACGGCCGGGGGTACGTCCATCGCGGTCGCGTTCGCGCTATGGGGGAATAGGATGGACCTATCCATATGGCCCGCCGATGCCGACGATGAAAATTCGAGGGCGAACGCATTCGCGGACGCACTGCGTTCGTCCGACGACAACCTCCTGCACGACGATACCCACGACCTGGCGAATTACTGCATGGCATTGAAGGATCGGGGCGATGGCAACATCGACATTATAGTCGACAACGCGGGATTCGAGCTGGTATCCGACCTGGCATTGGCGGATCACCTGGTGTCGAGCGGGGTTGCGAAGGTCGTTACGTTCCGACTCAAGGGACATCCCACCTTCGTTAGCGACGCCCTCGAGAAGGACCTACGCGAGACCGTGGAGCACTACGAGTCGTTATCGCCAGCGTCTCATCCAAACGCGAATGCCGCCGGCGTACGATGGCGCCGTCATCTCGACGACGGGAGTTGGGCGTGTAGGGAGGATGATTTCTGGGCCCAGCCGAGTCCCATGTGGGAGATGCCGGAATACCTCCGATCGGACATGTCGAGTCGATGCGACCTGGCATTCGTGAAGGGGGATGCGAATTACCGCAGGCTGTTGGGCGACCGAAAGTGGGATTACTCGGCGCCGTTCAAGGACGTGGTGGGATGTTACTTCCCCTGCCCGGTCTGCGCCCTTAGAACCCTCAAGGCCGAGGTGGGTTGTGGGATGGCAAGGGAGCAGGTCGAGAGGGCGATGGCGCTGGACGATGACTGGATGGTCAACGGACGATTCGGTGTGGTACAATTCTCGAGGGATCAGGTATTCTGATCTGTGAGGACTAGAGGGTTAAATCGTCCTTACATGACTACATAAAAGCTTACAACACCGATCACATCCCAAGAATCTGTTTCCAATTTTTGCTTAGAGATTATGCGCTGTGCACTGTTGAGGGAATTTGAAGCGAACAGACGGAGTAAAATGAGAAATGGCCCGAGAGCCATCATGTTGCATTAGCCCTAGCATTTGCCGGAAGATATGTGTGTGATGGTCCCCTCTTTAGGTGGTTCCCGTTGCATTGGACGCTTAACGCTATGAAGAAACCAGAGGACATTTGTTTTCAAGGGAAACAGAGGATTTGAGTTGTTGCGCCCAATTTGAATATTATATCTGAAAGGGTAGGGGGCGCGAGGAGAAACATGTCGAGTACACACACAACATGACAAAGAAGACCTTCATAAGATGATGAATTCGTACGGACGAAGGTAAGGATATCTCAAGCTAAATATATGCAAATAAATGCTCTGTGAACACGAGTGCTGCCTACGGTAATCGAAATTCCTGACACACAAATAGCTTGCTTGCAATTAATAAAATAGCATAGCAATTTCACAATCATTAAAAGTACCATAGGAGTGAGATGCGAAATATAGCTGAGTGACCACCACAGGGACAAGCTCAATAGAGCATTGCCAACTCGATAAGAGAGCTGTCAACATTGTGGTACTGAAACTGTCCATCATCAGTCACCCAAGCTGGGATGCCATTGTCATCGACGGAATCTACATCGTCACAAAAGAGGATATCAGACGGCGGCAATGAAGTACTAAGGAGCTCCAGAAGGCTTGGCTGACACGCCATGGCAGGTGATGTTGAGTTGGACTGAGGTTGAAGAAAGGGCTCAGATGATGATGTAACGATTTTCACCTGTATGCTTTCGACTGCGGCGACGCTTTGCGGAACCAGAAGGCTATAGCTCGCTGCCGTAACTTGAATTGGCTTGGAGACGCCACCAACTGATTGCTTCTCATGCGCACGCTTCAGGAGTTTCTTGTCCCTCTTACTAACATCCTTATTGCTTTTCTTGACCTTTTTCTCGATTGAGAGACCGCAATTTTTTGACGGGCTTGAGTCTTTACTGTCGTAGGTGCTTGAGTCTTCCATGCTCAAGACGCTCTCGATGGACACAGAGTCCATATCATCTGACGCGCGCTTCTTGGCAGGCGGCCGTCTCTTAAGTGTTAAGAGGCTTCCCACGTCGTCGGTTAAGAACTCATGGATGTAAGAGCAAGGGCTCAACTTGCCCTTCTTACCGTCGTGTAGGCGCTTCTTGAATCCGAAATAATTGAGCTGCCGTTGGAAACTGGCGTACTTGGAATGGCGGTAGTACCTCCCGAGCACGGACTCTTGAAGGGCATCGGGCTTGTGCACGACGATCTTGCCTATGCCTCGAATACCTCCGCCCATGAGGTCAGGCTCATTGTAGGACGGAATAGACCACGAGATCATGTCAGAGTAAGACGGGTCCCGCAGCATCGAGAAGAGATGGCATAGGAACTCTGGGACGGGCTGCGTCACCCCTTCACCGAGAGTGGCCATGGGAAGCATCAACGTCGATGGAAGGGAGTGCCTTCGTTCTGAAGGGTTAGAAATCTTGCGCTGCTCGCGAGCGCTGGAAGCGGGGGCGTCCGCCGCGACCGGGGACGATCCAGTGGAAACGACCGTTGCACCACACTCGGCGGGGATACCGAACAGCTCGCTCTCCAATACAGAGGCGGGGAGCATAAAATCGGACATTTCGAGGGTGAAACAGTCCGCTAAGCTAGTGTCGTGAGAGGACGTGGCTGGTGGTGCCCAAGGGCGCTTCTCAACCTCGGGAGACTGGAGGAGAGCATTCATGAAGTTTCCACGAAGGGTGCTGGAAGACGAGGAGACGGATTCAATCCCAAGCATGTTTAGTGAAAAAAATAATTAAATCAAATCCTGTGAGGTCAGAGGATAGGTGTGTTCAATGTCGGATGTGCGTGTTGTCTGTTGTCGGTTCGGAAAAAAAAGGGAGAATTTTAATGAGCACTTCATGCGTTGATGAATTGGGCCTGACTGCACAAAAGCAAAAGATCGCCTCCTCAACTACACCAACAATTTGGGGTCAAGAAAGGTCACCTCAAGCTGCTTGAAAATGTCACATCATAGTATGCGTCATAAAGACCTTCTTTCGTCTATTTCCATTTAACAATGTGACACTAAATCGACGACGAATGCTTCCTTTGTGGGACTGGTGCTCTAAACCCTGCGTTTTAATGGGAAACAGAGAAACATATTGAGTTGTTTTTCACGATTAGGGCTCTCCCCAAATCACATGGCCATCTGGAAATATGACATCTATTCCGTCATAAAATACTACTTGATGAGGCTGTGATTTTGTTAGGTCGGGAACAGATACGCAAATACGCAAAATAACCTCTTGTGGAACAATTTATTTGAGACGGCATCTCTCATTTTTTCTCATGTATCTTTGTGGTTCTCAGGATTTTGTTGTCACCCTTCTGCACACAGATCTATGCTCAGATAGCCATTCATCATGCCCTTGTCTCAGATTGTTGATGTCACCCACCCAGCCGCTCCTAGGAAGGTATCGAAGCTGAATAAAAGTGAGTTGGATCTTCCTCGGTGAAGCACACCTATTTGGCGACTTTTAGCACAAAATTGAGCGATATTTTAGCATCTGCGTATTTGTAGCACCCCCAAAATGACACAGATAGACACCCTCCTATCTGCACACAAATAGCCTCACAAACAAAAACTGGTCAATTTGTATGCGTATCCGTGCATCCGTAGTGGAAAATACTGGTTTCGGCGTGACAAATACGCAAAAGAACACTCGCGAACACAAAAACCTTCGCACCTGTGATTTGCGTATCTGTGTATCTGCGTATCGGCGCAACAAAATCACAGCCAAACAATTAAGTTGAACTACCTAGAAGCAGTACACTCAACTGGGCAACATTGTAAATGTTATAGATCAAATTAAGGCTTTTGTGAGGTTTTGCTGGCTGTAATGATGTGCTGGTACGATACCATGCGTATCACCCAATGGAGGGGGTCCAGGGCTTTGATTGCTGGTTGGGAAGGTTTACTGAGCGAATAATGTTCAACCAAAGGTTTTCTGAACTGCTTTGTATTGGCGAAAAGTAGCATGAGGGTCTCAGTTTTAAGAAACATTAAGAACTCTTAATTTGTTATGTTTTAAGAGTTTTTGCCCCACTTTGGTATGCACCACTCCTAAAGACGAAAGAATAGCAAAGGGTCAAGAGTAAGAGAACTGCTGGATCTGGAAAAATGGCTTGCTAAGAAAAACTACCAAACTGCCAAACTTCTTTTTTGGGTGTCAATACACATCTTGGATTTGATCTGGCCACTTCTATTCACTTAGGCAATAGGAACATCTTTTTTGGTAGGTTACCTCTATCATACTACATTTTTGGGTTAAGGTGTCAAAACACATCTTGTTTATTGATCTTTTTAAACTACAAGCTGAGAATAATATCATTTTGGCTATCACACAGGAGTCAATTCATTTGCAGTATCTTTAGAGCCTCCTTTTGTGAGAATCAATCTATCGTTTGTCTTGTCTCTACTGAGCTGCAGCTCTTGAAGAACAGTGTAGGTGTCAGCAAACTTGTTGTGATATGTCGCAAGAAGAGGGGATTATGATGGGTAAATGAAACTTCATGCCTGAGCTAACCTTCAAACTTGGTTCCAGAGCGAGGAGTGAAGAAGCAATAAATATATCCAACGGCCATCCATCTGTAAGAGTAATCAACTTTTTTAAAGGACTAAACATAAGGACCAACTAATTTTTTCCACGGGGATAGTTGTCGACTCTTAATGTAAAACATGCTTATCGTAGCCCTTGTCCCAACAACCTTGACAAATGGTTTCCTTGCATGCCGCGCATCCCTTTCTGGACTGTTTGCAGAGCTGTTCCTTCAGCTTAGCGGACAAATTACCAGACTGGTTTCGGTAACACATCTTACAGTACTTTCCTCTTTTCACACAAATATTAACCCGCTCGTTGGTGCACTCCAAATATGGTAGGGGACTTTCAGTCACACTAATCTGGTACTGATGAGATTCCACCAACTCTTTCTCAAATTCTTTTACCATGTCATGCAACTTTTCGGTATTGGTCTCTTCTATAATGTAACAGATGTACTCCAGCAGACGACAATAGTGTGGATGGAACGGTTTATGTGGTAATTTCAGACCATCACGAGTGCGGTGTTGGTAAGAGGTGTATCGCCCAATGTTGTTGGCAGCAAGATACCGGTCAAGTTGTGATGATAAATCATCGGAAGGCTTCGAAATAAGAGATGGTTCATTTGGATTGGTAGCACCTGCGAGGATTAAATTCGGTGTCACTTGTGCTTCATTTGTGTGGGCAAGAGGCTTCGCGTGCTTATTATCATTCAGGGAAGGATGATGTTCCATCTCTCTCTCAAGAGATTGGAAAAATTGCGTGACCTTTGTTGAAACATCCACGCCACGAAATGCAGTCGCCTCAAGGAAATCCAAATAGTGATTGAGCGTGGGTCCATTTCCTAGTAGTTGAAATTGAGATTCATTCCAAGGTACGAATGGCGGCGCAGGGTGATCGGCGGCATCAGATTGTCTAGCATGGCCTCTCGCATGTAGATTGGTAATTTTCCATGATTCCCAACCGGGACACAATTTGCACGCGATGACAACAACCGCGCAAACGTGAAGTGGGGTGTACAATTTTTCCGGAGATGCACACATCAATGGGGGGGGCAAAACCTTTGGACTGTCGTTATTTGTTGTTCTTAAGTCAGCCGATGAGTTTGTAGATTTACTGCAACAGTCAGAGTTGCCGTCTTTCCTTGGCGCAACTGCTGTGCCATGAGATGAATAATTTTCGACACCCATTAATGCCATTGTATTGTCGCAAACCACTTGACCAAAACCAAAGTCCCGTATCATCCGTGCGGCTAAAAGCGGCACATTGTACAAACTTGACTTGTAAAATTGCTCATTAACCTGCACTCTCATTCCATCGCCATACCAATTACATGCTGTTGCCAGCATGGACGTCAGATTCGCCACATCTCCAGCGGGGGGAACAAAACTCCTCGTGAAAAATGGCTTCACCATTGCAACCCTTTCCTTCATCATAGAAGGCATCAATTCATAGCCATTCAATGCGTGGGGTAATTGGCCGTTCGACACCCACGTGGTCAAATGATGCGGTGCAACGCCCGATTTCAAATGAGTTAGCGCCAGCTGCAGAATAGATAGGAGCAGTGTCATAGAGGGTTGGACTTTCAAAGCCGCATGATGAGGGGTACATTGATATATTCCATTTGGATGGCGTTTGGGATTGGCTCGAAGACCGTTATTGGACAGTTGGGATACGGTAAGGAATGTCTGGCGCTTTCGCTTTCGGCGTTTGTGTTCGGATCTGTTGCTAGCATCATCTATATCACTTCTCCCATCACCACCATGGATAGATGATGAAACACTGCCTCGACTAGAGATGCTCTCGTCGTCATCATCATCATCATCATCATCATCATCATCATCATCATCATCAAGATATGATTCATCCCCTCGTTTGCTAAGCATTCTTTCGAGAATCTCCTCCTCGACCTTTTTCCCAACAGTGACTGATAGATGTGTCATGAGACATCTCTTCTGCCCGTTATCCAAGAAGAAATCTCGAAAGGACACTCTCATTTCGGGATACTTCTCCGAAAATTCACCAGTGGCCATCATCCACGCGTTGAGGTAGGCAAACCATATCCGTTCCACGGTTCGTTCCATTATGGAAGGATCCCTATCCTCCACGTCGTGATAATACGGATCGCGTTCGTTGACGGGATCATCGTCGTGAATTCCCGCCAACTTCGAGACGAGCTTGGACGCGTCCCACAACAGCCACTGAAACGCCTGACAGCAGCCCTCGGCGTCCGGCAATCGCTTGCTCGTATCGTAATCAGCGAGCGGCCTCTTATTTCGATCATCGCCGTTCCCCCCCCCCGGTCGTCGGAGGTTGCTCGTACGCTTCGCCCCTCTCCCCGTCGCGGCGAGTCCTATGCCCTCGTCGTAATCGAGCTCCTCCTGGGTGGCGGTTTGACTTTGCGTGTAACACGACGAGCAGATGAGGGCACCGGTGATTGGATCGTTGTAGAAGTCCGTGCCCGAGCAGTTGGGGCATGTCTCGGTGGACGCCTGTCCTCCGTCGCCATGGTAGTCGTCGAGATAAAATGACATTCTTTGGTCTGGTGATGTGCATACTAAAATTAATCGACGCGTTACTATCGTACAAGCCGATGTATTTCTACGATAGAGCAGCCATCGTAATGTCGGTCCTACGACGAGCCTACCATAGTGAATCCTTTTGCCTGCTGCCGATGTAATGTGCGGGCGAGACTGCTGGCAGTCGTCCGGCTGGCAACATAATATGGTATGGGCAGCGGGCGCGACTGACAGCGGAGAGGGTCACTTTTTCAGATCGATCTGATACTAGTATCAATATAACCTAGGTAGTATTTGAAATACAGCAAAAAACCCGTGAACGTTAAACAAATCTGTTGGGTAATTTGCATAATTCCGGGAATAGATGCTCTATTTTTGATTCTAGGGCATTTTGCTCATTAGTTGTGACAGATCCAAAGCGGAGTTACATAGAGATATGTGGTACCTATGACCTAGAGGAGGTCTGATATCTTTACCCTACAAGATTCCCTTTTTCCTTTTCCTTTCCTGCGCGACTCCTTTCCTTTTTTCATGTATCATAAAGACGCGTCATTCTGCCCTCGGGGTTTCAGGTAGATCGAGGGAATATTTAAGGGTTCTCACCTTTTCGTACATTAGATACTCGGAACGAAGGGGCATAGTTGTTGTGAATGAGTGAGTAGTCTGCCCTATCTTGTTCCCTTTGTTGACAGCATGGATACGGCAAATTTGAACGAATTCCTAGGTGTATTCGAGAACCCCTCTCCCCTTTTTTTCCCTCTCTTTTTTTTTTCACAACCAACGTGCATCTGGCATGTGGTAGCGTGATGGTCGACTCGTCACCATTTATTCTTTGGGAGATACTGCACCGATGATCTCCGCCCACAACACCGATGGTAGACGGCTCCTCGACCATGATGAGATGATGCTTCTCAAGCGCCCCCTCGATGACGAGTCGTTCTCTTTCGGGCCGTCGTCGGACACATCCACGGTGATGCCGAGCACGTCGTCGACGGGCCTCGGCGTCGACCCTGACCATCAAGATGTCGTCGGCCACGCGAAGAAGAAATCGAAGATCCTGCATCGCGAGGAGGATGACGAGCCGCGCGTCGCGCTTCCCGCGCTCTGCCCGCGCCAGCCATCTCCGACGGACGTCCGCGCGGATCCCCTCGCGATGATGTCGACGTCAACTACCGGATGGGTGGAGGAGGCGGTCCCACCGATTCCGACCGCGTACAGAAGTAGTAGGATAGTCACCCTGCCTCCCACCCTAAGGGGCATCATCGACGCGGCCGCGGTCCTGAGGTCGTCGAGGTCGATGTCGTCGTCGTCGTCCCTATCGATTCCCGATAACGACCCCTCGCCGCCGCCGTCCCTCCTTTCATTTCCCACCGAGAGCGTATACATGCTCGCTTGCTGCATCAGGACGGCGTCCTCGAGGTCCGTTCGGAGGCTACTTCCCCGTAGGGTCGACTCGCAGGCCTCCCTCGGTTCCTCCTGTTCGTCCGGGGGTGAGGGCTCCGCCCAGCAGGAGGATCCGGGGGTACATCATCGGGAAGGAGGAGGATGTCTTGACCACAATCATCATCATCATCGTCTTCATTCGCCACGGGAAATTGTCCACCCTCCCAACGCCTCCCTGGACTGGATGATGAAGTGCTGCGAGGGCGACCGTCCCACCGCCGCCGACCCGTCGTCAATCGTCTCCTCCGGCGGCGTCTCCCCCCCTTCCCTGTTCGTGCTCGACGGCCATCACGCCCTTCGTTTCTGCCATTTTACCAAGCCCAAGACATTCGTCATACGGCCTCCTCCGCCGGCTCTACCACGTCCTAACGAAGACCCCTCCCCCCCCTCCCCCCGCACAACCACGACGAGCGCGAGTGGCGCGGACGAAGGACCGATCACCCCCCCCCGTCCGCTCCGGGAACCGCTCGCCCCGACGTCCACGCCGGTCGTCACTCCCAATACGAATCGCAGGCTTAGCGCTGCCAGCTTCAGCGAGAGCCGGGAGGCGTTCCTTCGACTCGCGTCGAAGTTCTGGCCGGGTCCCGTGGTGATACACGTGCGGGTGCGAACCCTGGGGGGGGAGGAGGACGTCGATGCTCCCAACCTCTCACGCGAGAAAGCGTCCGGTGGGGAGGGGGAGCGGTCGTCGTCGTCGTCGTCGATGTCGTCGTCCTCCTCCTCGTCGATGATCGCCACCTTCCCCAAGGTCCCAAGGAGCATTGGCGACCTTGCGGTGGAGGCGGGGGTATCGGTCCTTCCTAAGTCGGTCCTTCTCTCGGCCTCTCGACTACTAACGGGTCGAGAAGCCAACGATCACCACAACGTCGACGGCGACCTGGAGGAGCGGCGCGAGACGTACTTCGTCGGGATGCGATGTCCCTCGCATCCCCTGTCGCGCAAGATCCTGAACGAGGCGTACCGCGGAGGAGGCGCGCATACCCGCGCAAAGGTCTCCCATTCCGAGAGCTCCGAGTCCCTGGCCTCCTCGGGATCATCGTCGATGGGGAATAACGTACGCTCCCGCACCGTCGGCGTCGCGATCGTCGGGCGCGCGGTACCCGGTGGTTCCCCGTCCGCAAATGGCAGCGCCGCCCCTCCCGGCGCGACCACCGCCGAGGACGTGGACAGGTCCATGTCGTCGGCCGTCGTCGATCACGAGGCGGGAGGTCGTATCGTCATTGTGGACGGCGAGGACAATCGCGAGAGCTTCTCCGTGCCGACTTGCCAATATGGCGAGGTCCATCCGGTTTCCCTGGTGGTCGACGGCGACAGTCGGACCGTCCACTTGATCCGTCGCGTCGATGCCTCCGTTGCAAGGAACGGCGCAGCCGACGGTATCAACGATGGTACCATCCTCAGCGAGGCGTCCGTGCTTCGTGCCCTCCTGAAACCCACCTCTTTCCATTCGCTCGACGCCATCATCGAGAAGAAGGGGGATAGCACCGGTACGATCGATCGTGTCATCACTGCCGCCCTGAGCCGCTGGAAGATCCAAGAGTGCATCATACGCCCTTGAAAGGCGCAGCAAGTACAGGTTTCTAGCAGTTTCATTTATTTTACTTAAAGAAGTCACAACAATTCAGGGACAACAAGCTTATAACAACCCCTGTAATGGTATGTAACTCGCCGTCGGGGTCCACCCATCGACCAGATATAATATGTTCCGATAGGTGAAATAAAATAGCAAAATAGGTAAAAAGAGAATGTCTGATTATCTTGCATCTGCGAAACTTGATTAGGAGTGTGTAGTCCACTCGCACTCGAAATCTATCAATATCAACCCTCCCACCGCCAGAACCCTATGGTACTTATCGTTTGGGTTTCCTTCAAGATGATTCTAACGGCAAGTGTCAGCAAGCGGAATGTTCTCCTTCAACATTCGTTGTAATGACGAAGTTACTTCAGTCATTACTATTTATGTTCGTTGTGGAACTTTGTATACTCTTTTTCAACTTCCGCATATTCCACTGTATCTATTCCGGATGGAATACTGTGTCCCCGCGTTACTCTCCACCTTCATTTATCTTGTTTATTTTTGGGAGAGAGTATCATTTCAACACTTCCGATTTTGTTGATTTTTTTTTCACAAGATAACCAGCAGCGTATCCGATCATGAAATTATCTGACGCTAAATAAAAGGCAATACTTCTCCAGCTTGTAGACTTCCAATCCGTTTGAGGGTTGCAGGGTACATTGTGTTTGTCTATTTCCTGGACCACGAAATATCCATTCAAATCAACAAATTTCCCTTTTAAACGATTTCCTGCACCCCCACGACGACCATGTTCCAACGTCGCCTCTTCCGACGGGACGCCCTGTTCGACCAATGATGCAATCGTTCCAGCATGCCCATGACGACCATGTTCCGACGCCGTGTCCTCTAACGGGACGCCCTGTTCGACCAACGATGCAATCGCGCCCACGACGACCTAATTTGGACGCCGCGTCCTCTAACGGGATGCCCTGTTCGACCAACGATGCAATCGTTCCAGCATGCCCACGACGACCTAATTCAGACACCGCGTCCTCTAACGGGACGCCCTGTTCGACCAACGATGCAATCATGCCGGCTTGCCCACGACGACCTAATTCCGACTGCCGCTTACGAATTAAAATGTCAAGCCAATCTTTGTTTGCGTCCGAAGGACACTGAACAAATAATGCACCTTTATTGTCACTCCAAAGATGCTGAACAAGGTCATGAGTAGTAGGTGGTGATGCGATTCCTTGCCTTGCACACGATTGTGCCATGAACATCACGAAGAACTGCTGAAGTGAAAAGTTCGTACGCCTGACAGACTTATCCACAAAATCAATCTGATTCTTGATTTTCGGCCAAATTTGATATCTTCTAAAATCGAAGTTAGAAAGGTGAGTACCTGAAGGTTCAATGGAGATTAGACTTGAAATTTCGTTCTGAAATGTTTCATATTCGACGTATCCGGTCAATTCAGCCAAAAATACGTCGAAAAATTCCTTGGCTGGAGCTGTTCCGCCGAAATTTGGTAAAAAAACTGGAATATCCAGTTTTGCACAGTCATAGCAGAAAATGACAAGGGGCTGTGCAGCTAAATTAGCCTCCTCTTTAGTCCATTCATCACAATGTCTGCATCCGTCATTCTTACAAATCACCATTCCAAAGCTCACAACCAGTATCTGGAAGGGCCTCTGATATTGAATACCCCACGCGCCAAGAAGAACACTCTGTAGTATCTCCATAGTCATTTTTGTGGGTGAATCCTTCCAGGGAGATGCCCAACAGGATAGTAGTACACTTTGCAATTCCGAAAATGTAGTGTGTTGCGAAGGATGGGTTGATGTCACAAAGGAGGAGAATCAAATACTCAATAAATCCCCAACAAGATTCATAACCATCCAATGCTCTCATCTGATGGACAGCTGGCTTGATGACGTCGATGAAATCATTGTCCGTAGGAATTGCTACGTTTTCAGTAGGTAGCAGTACGGAGGAACGAGTACAACATAAATTCCTCCAAAACAAGTTCGGATCAATAATATTATTGTGGCGTGAAGGTGCGGATTCTAAAGGGGGGAAGTGGGGGGAAGCCCCCTTTTGAAGATCTGTTGGAGAGGAGGCCAAAGTCAACTTTGGACCGGTTTCGACAATGGCAATGCTGACGGTCTTCTCCTCACCGAGCGATGCATATATCAAGGGTTCCTTTCGTGGAGTGATCGAAAAACCATAGGGAGTATGATCGGAATCGTCGAGTGTCGGCATTTCTGCACAAACCTTGGTATCGACGATTTTATTGTGATCAATGGCATTGGCATCGTCGATCGCGATGCATTCCGCCGACTCACATGCACGTATCGGATTCCAAAAGGTCCTTATGTCGTACTGACATAGACGTTTTCGTTCGATATGTTGTTTCTTTGCCGGGGTATTCAGCGTGAGGTCGATGACATTCGACTTGCGAAGATTGGCTTTTGTCATTGTGGCGAATGCTGGGATAGAAAAGAGAATAAAAGCCAGGGGGGGGGGCTGGGAGGCTACTTTTTACAGTATTTTGTGGCGGGAACAGAATCCACCGTCACTCGCGAGAAAAACAAGGATCAAGATCAGGATGATAGATCAGACGGACCGCTAGAGAAAGACTATTAAGCATAAACTTCTATGGATGTGCTAAAGATGGAGTCGGGAGAGAAGAAAGATCGTGGTGTTGCCAAGGTCAGGACCCAAGACTTCTTGCGAGCAAGATCAGATCAACCGGGTGTGACCATTTTTTGAGCTCTCATAAAACGCTAACTCGACCTCAGGCTTACACTTCGTCACCGAACGCCTCTTTCAATCTCAAACTCGCTTTTTATTTTTGATCAGGATGAAGGTCGCCATCGGTGCAGTTGTGCTCCTCTTCGTCGTCCAGGCGTCCACTGTCTCCGCCAACGAGGAAGAATGGCTAAAGGCACACAACGACCGTCGTTATAAATACCATACGACCCTCAACAGCAAGACAGTCGTGAATTTGGAATGGAGCTCTAATCTCGCTGCATTGGCAAAATCATGGGCAGAGGGAAACGTCGCAACATGCGAGAATAGGTCAGGTATTGATAATGGGTATGGTCGGAGTGCTGCGATGAGGCAGGGAACGAAGACTGGGCTCACTCCGGAATGGGCGCTCGCCAACTGGGAGAAAAAAGTATCGCTTGGCTATCCATCTAACGGAGCCTTCACTCAAGCCATTTGGAGACCTACTAAATATGTAGGATGTTACATTGCGACGAGCACTGGCCCATCCAAGAAATGTCAGTCTGCCGTCTGCTACTATGCCAAGCCGGGCAATTGTTCCATGGGTGGAGCCTATGGGGCAACGTCTGATGCGATATCAGTATGGAACCAGAAAGTCTTCGCCGATGACAGTAACTGCCCTGCAGATTGTCCTCCTGAAGGCTGCCCTATTGCTACCATTCAAGCTGATGGCTATGCGGGCTCGTCTGGTGTAATTCGCGAAAGAACCAGCGATGTGGGCGGCGGCCAAAATGTTGGCTCCATTGAAACAGGCGACTGGATGTACTACCAGGCGGTGACGATCCCAATCACGGGGACGTACAGGGTGTCGTACCGTGTCGCCGCCCCTTCCAGCGGCGGCAGTTTTCAGCTCGAAAGGTCCGGTGGTTCGGTGGTGTATGGGAGGCTCAGCATTCCAGCGACGGGCGGTTATCAATCCTGGACGACGATCACGCACACAGTGAACTTGAGCGCTGGCTCAGAATTTTTCGGCATCCTAGCCACTGGTGGCGGTTGGAACATCAACTGGTTCACCATCACCAAGACCTGAGAGAGAGAAGTATAAAAAGAAGTTTTACGGGCGATTCCATCTTTGATGTTTGTCTGCTCCGATAGGCTAAGTACACCCTCGAGCCCAGGAAATATATCGTAGAAAATGTGCACTGTTATCGTGTTGCTTCACATTGATATTTAATTATTTAAATCAAATAACAAGTTGGTTGTCTTTGTAATGATTTTATTGTCGAATGTAGCACAGCGACCATTCGCAATTCCACTACTTCCCTATGACTATCCGTTCACGATGGCGAAAATGACAAAATAGTAATGACGACGGCGACACTGCTATTGCGTGCCATCACTTTTTACTGATCAATGAGTTGCCGCTGCGCCTCCTTACTTTTTACCAGTGTTATCCATCATGCTGAAGAATTTCGCCCACCTCAGTATCCTCACGGAGTCATACGAATTTTCTTCAATCCCTACAACGCGGCTGGGGCGAGGGAGACGGGGGACACCGTATCGCCAAGGCGTACCATCCCACCATGCAGGACCTTGGCGTACCATCCCCTCAATCCCTCCTTCTGTCCCAACGATTCGAGGAAATACTGACAACGCGCCACGCGTTCTTTCGGATCCATTTTCTTCGGATCGACGACGTAAGGCAACCTGCATAGGTTCCCGCATGGCACTATCGGTTCGGTGATCTCGACGATTACGCCCTCGTCGGCCGTCGACGATAGTGCGTCGACGATGCCCCTCGCGATATCCCCATTCGACGACGAGGACGACGACGACGAGAATCGATACTTCCTCCCGACCTCGAAGTAATTCATGTCCACGCCGTCCACGAGCAAGTTCTCGCCGAGATCGCCATCGACATACGATGCGGCGTAATATCCACCGTCTAGACCTCGCAGGTACGATCCGACGTCCGATGTCAATATGGACAATGCCCTATCCCGAGTCGATTGCATGACGACCGTGCGATAGTGGTTGTAATCCCCCAACACGCCATCCTCGTTGACGTATATCGCTGGGAACGACGGCTTCCTCGGGGTGTAGTACGGCGAGGACGGGAACGATCCGTTCGACATTTGATACGGACGGGCGGCGACGCGCATCACGCGACCCATCCCGGACGCGCCATCGTCGTTGCGAATGACGCAATCGCGGGAGTCGACGGAGGAGGCCGAATTCGATAAATTCGTCTCGATCGTCGTCCTCCGTCGTCGCTCGATGCCGACGTCGTCGTTCTTCTCCCCGTGCCTCGCGAATGCGCCCGAATGCGAATGCGACGACGGTCCTCCCACGCGCGTGGATGGACGAAGAAGAGGGGAAATGAATGCGGGGGGCATCGACTGGGTCCACCGACCCGACGATGATGACGTCGACGAGGACGTCGACGACATCGCGACGACGACGACGACGACCGCGGCGATCGCATGGGCGATCGTCGCGAAATGATTCAAGCGACGTGACTTCGTCGTCGTTATCGTCGTCGTCATCGTCGTCGTCATCGTCGTCGTCATCGTTTGCCGCGGCAGGGGCGACGGGGGGGAGGGGGGGGGGTGCACCTTGGTTTGGGGGAGGGGACCGCCGATGGGGGGAGTGGATCTTTTGCCTTATTCGGCGGAAGAGGGTGAGAAATGAGCGCTGTCGTCGTTCGGAGGAGGACCAAGGACAGACCAAATCAAAGGGGAGAGCGCACAATCAAAAATCGGGAATATTTCAACCAAAACGCTGTCGCCGTGCGCAGGAGAACAAACGCTCATGACTCGGTCCCGCCGGCATGCTCGTCCCTCCCTCGATCGTTGATATCCCGAACAGATCATCTCCCTCCCTCTCTCTCTCTCTCTCTCTCTCCCTCTCTTGAGAAGTTGCACTCCGCTTCGCCGCACCATGTCATCGTCGGTAGGAGGGATCGAGTCATAAGAAAATGCAATATTCCATGTTATTACTAGTAGGTAGATAATAGTCAACAACAACATGGTTCAGGTCTCGATCTACGTCCGTCCCACGTCCGGGTATCACTATCCGAACAAGGTCGATCGTCTATTAATCGACTCCTCCGACCGCCTGGAGACCATACAGGAGAAATATTCCACATCGGGTACGACGCGCACGAGGCTATATCACGGCAATCACGAACTGCCCCCGAATAGCTCCATCGGGAGTCACAATTTCGACGATGGGATTATACTCGAATGCTGTCGCAGTCCTGCCATGTCGGCGGCGTTATCGGCATGCCTCAAGGATTTGGAAAGTATCAAGAGGCTATCGGAGGGGGAAAGGAATGTGGAAAACTTGATGAACATACTGCAGACGCCGGACATCGTGAGGGACGATCGAAATCACGAGATGTGGACGAATTGGAATAACGATAAACTCAAGACTAGGCAAATCAATCTGGCCACCATGAAGTCGGCATTGCAAAGGCAGGATAGGTATCAGGTCCATGATTTGCCGAAATGCGATGATTGTCAGTCCCTATACGTGGCATTGGAGAAACACGGTGTATGGACGGGGGGAACGGCGGGTGGGAACGACGACGGAACAACACCGACGAACGGAAATGGACGACGACGCGTCGCCTTCAATCAAAAATCGCACATATTCAAACCGATCAAGAAGGATGGCGAACCATCGACCAATTGGATACTGGTCGAGGAAAAATTGAGAATACAGTCGAATATCAGGCGGGAGTTCGCGTCGTTGTCGGGAATGCCGCCGCGGCATTACGCGCCGGGCTACGATTCGCCCCCGATCGATTGGTTGGAAGAGTTCGTACGGCGCGATGATGCCCGTCATTGTGCCGCGGGACGGCGGGGAAACTCGATGGGACGTGACGATTCTGCCGCTCTCGCGAATACCCCCCCGCCGAGACGACGGATGTCGCCCTCGCGTGCGAATGGTAGCAGGCCGAATAATGGTAGAGCATTATCAAACGCGGGCGCCCCGTCAACGCCCACACGTTCGAACGGGAGCAGGTCGAATCACGCAGCACTGCACGAGGGCGCCGCGACGTCATCGCCTCCACGCTCGGGGTCCTATATTCCTCAATACGCGTCCGGCCCATTTGCCGTGCTCGCTACTCTTCACCTGGCCATGCATTCGAGACATCGGCATTCGAAGGGACGGCGACTACTGACGCTCACAGAGGATCAGCTGAAGCGCATGGCCCAGCCGATGTGCCGATCGAACTTGTACGACAAGGGACGCATACGTGGCCGGAACGCCTTCGCTTGTATGGACGGATTGATGGAGAAGCAACTCGTTCGGAAGGAGATAGTGAGAAACGCGGAGGGCGACGGTGGCGGTGAGATTGAGAAGTGGGGACTATTGCGGGATGCGGAAGCGTTGGCCGAAAAATGCGCCGATTTCGATCGCGCAGTGAACGATGCGATTCCGCTTCGAAACATCAATGTATCGCACCTAAAATCGAACGCGAATCTATTACTGTGCCTCGACACGCGCGAGGACGTTCATCTCATCGAACGGATGAAAATGAGTTGTGAGGACGAGAACGTTCCATACGTCGAAAGGGAACTTCCCGCCGGCGATTACTTGTTCATAGACCAAAGCAGTCCGCAGGAGTACGTCCTACCGCTTCTCGTCGAGCGCAAATCTTGGTCGGACTTGGCCGACTCGTGTCTTGGCAAGGGTCGAGCTCTCAATAGACTCGATTGCGTCAGATTGGGATCAACCTCTGGTTGCTCAGGCAACTGTCAGTTGTGCAAAATGAAAAGGTGCGGATGTGGACGAGTGATGTTTATCATTGAGGGCGAAAGATGTCTAGGGAGTGATAGCGTTCACAGAACTGCGAAGCCATGCACGAAAGAGAAATGTTGCAGTGCTTGCAGATTACTCTGCGAGAGGCATGATGTGACGCAAGACGTTTTAGAGGGAGTTCTTAATCGCCTCCAAATTGAGCATGGTTGCTTCATTCATTACACCAAAAGTTATAATGAAACCATCTCATCGCTTCTTGACATGCGGACATTGTTGCAAAGCGAGTCGAACTCCGGTGAGCGACTATCGTTCGAGTCATATGCGTCAAACGCCCGACGGAAAAGTTCGACTTGTATGAACCAAGTTCAGCCAAGGCCAACCAGAGTTCAGGACTTGAACGTCGAGATGATGGTGACTTTGGTTGGCAGTGGAGAATGGGATCTTAACTTGATTCGTCGCATTTGTGTGGAGATGCCAGATCAAGGCCTAGACAAGCAACCAAGCCGCAAAAAGAGTAAAATATCCGACGACTTGATTATCGAACTGAGCGATTCAGATGACGGCGACTTCTCATTTGGATTGGATCTTGCAAATGAAGGCAGCAATACAAAATCTAGGCGCGGAACAAGCAGTTGTAGACTAATGAACAACGAAACGATTTGCCTCGATTCAGATTCAGGTGATGAAATACAACTCGTCACCGAAATCCGTGGCGGCGGCGATGCATACAGTCTTTCCAGTGACGATGATATTGATGCTTCTTCTCGTCAAGACGTCGGAGCTCGTGGCGGGAATACGAACGATATCCAGGGTGTCAATTCTGACGATATCGATATATTTTCGAACCTCAGCCGTTTCAACAAAGATAGGAGAAAATCGCTCGCAAAATCATCCCATGAATCATCTGCTGATGATGCCATCTCTATAGGTCATGGCAACGAAGCCGATGAAATTGAATTACGTGTTTCCGACATGTCTTCCCCAGCGTTAATGATGATTGGCAAACGACGCTCTAAATCATCTAGCATTGCTGAAAAGTTAGCGTACGATATAGACGACGACTCTCAAGATGAGCCTCCACACAAGGCAAGAGAATCATCAGCATCAGCATCTGCATCTACGTTCAGATTGACATCTCCTATAAGGGCGCCGCCTTCTCGAAATCGGACACCGTCGACGGTAGAAATAAGAAAGGCAAGTGAGATGAACATCGCAAGAAGAAATTTCAATTTACGTAACAATGGAACAGTGTATCCACTCTTAGTCGTACACGGTTGGGATAACTACGACCGGCAATTTTATCATCATCTTGAAAAAATATGGAAGGAAATTTTCTCAAAATCGATTGACAATGACCAAATCATAGATCGTTTAAATGCGCGTATTCAAGAGTCAGAATTCACTTTTGTCCGACGGAGAACTTTCATGAGGTTCACCCTATGGATGCAACTTGCTGGCGTGCAGATTCGATCAGTCCAGCGGATGCGATTTGCTGACGAGATCATATCCTTTTTTTGCGAGAGTGAGAAATCACCAGGTGCAATTATATCTTTACCTTATTCACCGGATCCGTCTGTTCCAGCACCAACTATTCTGGGGCCGCACTCAACTCCGGTTCCATCATCCACTCAAAAAAATGTTGGCAGAGATCGAATCCGCCAAAGTGGTGCGCTGCCATGTAAAAAAATGTACCCAACATCTTCCAACAGAGAGATTGATGCAGTGAGAGAAGCTTGCCTGGAATCTTTTCCAGCATCAATTATTCCGGGTGCGCACTCGACGCCGGTTCCATTATCCACTCAACAGAATGTTGGCAGAGATCGAATCCGTCAAAGTGGTGCGATGCCAGACGAAAAAATGTACCCAACATCTTCCAACAGAGAGATCGATGCAGTAAGGGAAGCTCGCCTAAAGCGATTTGAGAAAAATCCCAACGATCGCCCGGAAAAGAATCTAAGCACTTGGTCTTGTCAGCGATGCACACTGGAGAATAATCTCGCGGATAAAATTTGCGCGATGTGTGCGTCGTGCTCCCGATGCACATTCCAAAACGCAGAAGGCGGCGACGTCTGCTCTGCATGTGATACCCCGAAGGCAACGTCGTCAGGTATGGTAGCTATGGCGGTTTCTTCTATTCAGTCATCTTGTCGTCCAGACAAACCAAGGTCATCACACGTTTCAACAAGTTGGATAGAACCTGCGACTTCAACGGATACGAAGGCTGCAAACAAAAGAGTTGCCCGTTGTGGAGCTTGTGGGCACGAAGATCACACCAGAGCGAATGCAACAGAATCTAATTGCCCCGCTTATTTTGACGAAAAAGAAGTCGACAGGAGGGAAAAGATCCGAAGGAAAAGGGACGAGACTCTTGCTTCTGAGCAGGCACAAATCAGAGCAATGGAACAAGAAGGGGCGAACGCGGAAAAAAGGCAGGCAGAGTTAATGCGAATACACGAAGAGCTAAAGCGTGACAATGAACGCACCGAGGCCTTCAGAAAAGAGGAGCTCAAGAGAAGAAAGCAGAAGGTTAAACGGCTTCAGAAGCGCCAGGATAATGGTGCTTAAAAACTTTTCGTTTGCGCTCCTCCGTATCGTAAAGAATGACTTTTTCCTTTCTCGGGCAATAATCTAGAAATGATTTTCTTTTAGCTTGTTCTACAAAGGGCTATGATTTGCTATCAAAATGACCAAATACTCTCTGGGGTGGGCCGTTCATGCTCTTCCAAGTAAACATCATCATCCCTTGCTGTATCATGCCCGTTAAACCGCAACGTATTCATTTGATACGGGTGATGATAGTTGTCCTGTTGTTGCTGGTCTTCGTAATTCGTCATAATAATGGCGCCATGTGTCCAGCCATAGTGCGGCTCGGCATAATCCGATTCGCCCCCACCATAAGCTTCATACCCCACGACGTAATCCTTCAGACGATAATTCATTCGCGGCTGTCGTAATTTATTCAACGCCTTCGCTTCGACCGTCCTAACTACGTCGCTGGACACGCCCATGATCTCGGCCGTTTCCCTCAAACTCTTCGGCCGTCCGTCGTCCAATCCAAACCTGGAATTCAAGACCAAGCGTTCGTCATGTCCAAGGCCGTCGAGCATGGCGTGGACCTCGCCCCTCAAGGATTCCGACATGAAATCCTCGTCCGGGGTGGCCATTTGTGTGCATGCCACTCGATCACCGAGGGTTCGCTTATCCTCCGTATTGGAGTGCCCGTCCACGGGATGCTCCAGGGAAAGTACGTTTTGCGATAGGTGTTGATACAGATGTATTTTATCCAGAGGTACGCCCATTTCGTGCGCCAATTCGGGCATGCTCGGTCGTCGTCCGGTCGTCGCCTCCATCTCCTTGTTCTTCTTGTTCATGTTACGTATCATAGTTTGGACGTGTACCGGCAATCGTATCACGCGCGAGGTCTCGGCTATCGACCGGACGATGCGCTGTCGTATCCAATGCGTCGCGTATGTACTGAAGCGAAAGCCCTTCGCGGGATCGTACCGCTCGGCCGCCTCCATGATGCCTATGTACCCCTCCTGGATGAGATCGTCGAGCTTGAGCGACGCGTCGGTGCCGGATGCGCCGCCCCCTCCGCCCGCGGGACGGCCCATGCCGCCGTTCTTGAGCATGCCGTAATACCGCTTGGCGATCAAAGTCACGAGGCCTACATTCCCCCGTATGAGTTTGGTCCTAGCCTCCTGACCCCTGGTTATCACGTCCCGCAGACGATCGATGGTCAGGGAGCACGCCGATGCCAATTGATATTCCGTCGGTTCGCCGCCATTGCAGTGATTCCATCCCACCTCCCTCGACATCCACTCCGCGAGGTTATCCCGCACGCGCGTGACGGAACGAAAGGTCCGTATGTCACCGGCGATTTCCCTCTCCTCGTCGAATGTGAGCAAGTCCGACGACACGTGGAACGATTCCGACGGCTTGCGCGAGTTCCTCCTCGTGGGCAATATGGACGATCCGAGCGAATGCGGCGCCAGCCTGCTCCTCCTCCTCGTCCCCAATTGCTGCAGCTGGGACCCCCCCCCGACCGTGCCATCCGATTGCGGACTACTGGGGCCGGCGCCGTCGCGGTAAATGTAATCCCGCGAGACGTTCGTCTCGATCGACGCCTGGACGACCCTACGCGCCCCGTCCGGCCTACTCAGGCGCAATTCTTCGGACAGGCCCGTGGACGAACCGACGTCGAAGTTGTTCGGATCGTAGGTGTAGGGATGTCCCTCGTCTAGATAGCGATGGGCTTTGTTGTGTCGTGAGGTTGGGGGGAAGGACGACGACGATTGCAATGCATTTGCGCATAGGTTACGACTCGAATCTGTGATGTCGAAAAGAAGAATAAAACACGAGCGACGGTAAGAAATATGAAAGAGGATGTAGAAGAAACGCGATCCATATGTGACGATTGAATGGGAATGGATAGGCATCGCTGCAGGCTTCGGGAAGCTAACAAATCGGGGACGGATGGCAATCCACGCCATTTAGCGAACTTACAGCAGGCACCGAGCACCGCCGCCGTAATCGTAACGGTGGCGGGTCTTTTCATTCCCGACTTCTTTGATATGAAGCGTCTCATAGGAGGCGAGAGTGAAAGCGGAGAACGCACAGAGCGGCGCGGCAGACCACGAGATACTCTGTTTCGAGGTGTGTAGTATGAGAGCGACCGCTGGTGGCGAAGACGATGGGATTTCTGCCAAGGGTACACCTAATGGGATGCCGTGCTGGTATCTCCCCCCCTCACTCTCTCGTTACCACATGGAATCGGCAATCCAGGCGCAGTCATGGCAGCATGCATGGTTGCTCTCGTGGTGGCTAGCGTGATGATCATGTTGTGTCGATAAGAAAGTGCACACGTCGACCCCGCGCCCGTAGATTGAGCGTGAGAATAGACGGAAAGTGAGAATCCTTGTGACACTCTCGGGGGAACAAATAAATGCCGATTCGGGGTCGGCGGATGGCTGTGATGATGTGATGAACTGTGACGTACCATGGGATTGTAAAGCGTAGGAATTCATATTTTTCAATTTAGAACAATTATTGTAATATTCAATTCCTTGAACACCGGCGACAATCCTGTGTTCAAGTAAAAAATGAATATGACTCTGAATTATTAAGAGGATTTGAAGTATCAAAATAATACTATTAGGATTGGATAATACGAGTACGTAGGTATTTAGGCATAGAGTATGATAATACCTAATTATGTAGTATTGTTCTACCTATGCGAGAGTAGAGAGTTAGTTGGATGACATCACACATCACTACTACACACACATCATAGAGAAAGAGAGACTCGGGCGAGCCGACCACGAGCCTCCCATTCTCTCTCTCATTTTACAATCATGGCGAGGGTCAAGTCGAGGTGCTGCAATAGGAGCACGATCATAATCGCGGGGGCGCTCTTCGTCTCCCCCCTCGCCGTATCGGCATTCCGCGTCCCCCCTTCCTCCCCGATCGCATGCGGCCTCGGCGGGAAGAATTATCTGGTATCGGCGGCAGCCGCCTCCGCCGTCGCCGCCGTCAAAGACGCCTCGCATGATAACAATTTGTGCAGACGCCGCCCATCCTACCGGGTCGGTCGGTTGACTAGACTGGATGCGTCGACGCTATCGGACTCCCTCGACGCGTCGTACGAGGAGGAGCAGCTGCACGACGACGGACACGACATTGTCGGGTATAATATGGTCGCGCGCGCGAATGGAAATAACGGCCTCGCGCTCGGCCGCGACGACGACGAGTTGATGGAACGCGATCGCCGGCGACGGAAGCACGATGAGCCTCGGCCGCCAATGCCACGAGACCCGGGCGACCCGATGCAACAACAGCGCCAACGGCAACAACAGCAACAGCGGGGGCAACAGCAACGGCAGCCGCAGCAGCAGCAGCAGCAGCAGCAGCAACGTGTCGTCACCGACAAGGGATCCGCCACCCGAAAAAACAATACGGCCATGGCGGATCCAGACTTCCTTCGCAAGCGAACCGAAAATCTACTTCGCATCACCGAGACTAGTTACAAGACGAGTCTCCTCCTCGGTGGCGATATCGGCGTCGGCTCGCTCAAGGTCGACAAGCGCACGTTCGATTGGCTCATCGACGCCTGGTCCTATTCGGGGGAGGACGATGCCGCGAATAACGCTCTTTCGTTGCTATATCGGATGGAGGAACTTCGCGACAACAGCGTCGATGACTCGAGCGACGACATCGACGTCGGCGTCGAGGTTCGGCGGCAACAACACGCGGTGTCGCCCGACGTCAAGAGTTACACCAAGGTCATCAACGCCATCGCTCACTCCGGGATGCATGACGCGGGAGAACGGGCCGAACAGGTCCTCGAGAGGATGATATCGGCATCGTCTCGATTGCGCGATGACGATTTGCGACCGAGCACACTCGCCTACACGTACGTCATCGACGCGTACGCCAGGTCGACGTCGTCGAGGGCGCCACACGCGGCGCAGCGCATCGTCGAGGAGATGGAACGTTTGAGGGCGGGGGGGGATGCGATGGTAAGGCCGACGTCGAGGGCTTGGAATTCGGTTATTTCCGCATGGGCCCAGTGGGAGGGCGAGGAGATGGTGAGTGAGAAAAACGATTGTCCCCCCCGTTTGATTGGATCGATCCCTCCTTTTTTTGCCACTGGAGAGAGGCTGATGTATGTTGAATATTTGATGAGGTAACCGCGTAAAATATTCTCATGCCTCAAGCCTCCCCGCGTTGTTTTTCCTCGCCCGTCCTGATCGAAAATATAAATAAAAAAAGGCATGGGGACGCATCGGGTCGGGTGCCGAGCGCGCCGAGGCATGCTTGGAAATAATGGAGGAGTTAGCGAATACCACGGGCAACGAGGACGTACGTCCCAACTCTTTCAATTACAATAGCGTCATCAGCGCATTGGCCAACAGTCACGACATCGGCGCCGCCTCCCGTGCCGAGAAGATACTGGAGAGGATGGAGAACCTGCACCGCATGACGGGCGACGAAAGTGTCAAGCCCCGCACCGCCACCTACAACGCCATAATCGACGCGTGGGCCAAATCGGGCGAGGTTGACGCCGCCGATCGCGCTGAGCTGCTCCTGGCGCACATGATGGAGCTGTACGAGACCGGTCACAACCTGGACGCCAAGCCTAACGTACGGAGTTTCAATTCCGTACTGAACGCGTGGGCCAAAAGTGGAAATCCCATGGCGCCGAACCATGCTGGCGAGATATTGGCGCAGATGGAGGAACTCGGTAGGAGCAGTCATCTTAAGGTGTCGCCAGACGCCACGTCGTTCGCTACGGTGATCAACGCCTTCGCCCGCTCGCACACCTTCGGCAAGGCCAAGAGGGCCTACGACCTCTTCATGCACATGAAGGAGCTGTACGATGCGTCCGGTAAGTCGACCCTCCGGCCTAACAGCGTGGTCTATAATTCCGTGCTGAATGCATGCGCCTTCGCCGTGGGAGATTTGGAGGAGCAGTCCCAGGCGATGGAGATCGCTAACTCCATGCTCGTCGAGCTCAACGAGAGCCCGTACGGGAGGCCGGATCAGGTCACGTACGGCACGTACCTGAAGGTGATAAATAATCAGATGCCCCCGAGCGGCGCTCGGGATCAGATCGTCGATACGGTATTCCGGAAATGCGTCAAGGACGGGATGGTGGGGGAGATGGTGTTGCGCCAATTGCGCGAGATGGGGATGGAGGAGAAATATGAGAACTTGGTCGGGAGGTCAATGTGGGGTGAGATTAATTTGAGCGATTTGCCAACGGATTGGACTTGCAACGTCATTGAGGGGAAGAGATTACGGCGATGGCAACATCGACGCTGAAAATATTTTGAACAGCGGGACGGTTACTAAAAATATGCACAATATTGGATTTATGTTGGACATTGATCCCCCCGCTCCCGCAAATCAGGTGTGTTAGCTATGTCACGTGGATATGCACATAACGATTTCTCAGTGGTAACAGAATGAGATTGAGTGTATAAAAATGAAACAGGATCGACTGCTCATGATAAAGGAAATTAGAATGAGATCCTAACAATGAACCAGACCAAAACTATCTACTTTCACTTTCTTTTGGTGTGTTTCCTTTTTATATGAAAGAACCCGCACATGATTTTTTAAGCCTTTCTGATTTCGAACAGAGAACCTCCTATCTTGATTTTGTCACCCACAAAAGCTTGTCTACTTTTGCCATTGGGCAAAACACTTCCGTTGACAAACGTGCTACTCGATGATGCCATATCAGTAACTCTGACAGAGTGCACATTCGATTTTGAGTTTATCACAAACTTGGCGTGCACGGATGAGGCAGATTTATCATTGGAAATGGAAAATTTGACGGCATCCTTCATCGCCCGTGATGCTGGGTCGCTTCCAACACAGACTGTGCCTAGATGATCGCCGCCGAATGAAATTTCGCGTCCTGCGTGAGGGCCTTCGGTGACACAAAGCTTGAGAACGCCTTTGCGCTTAACGTCATTGTCAGATGCTCCGTTGCTTTTAGCGGTGGTGGTCTCAAGGGCTTCCCAATCCATGGAGTCACTGTCATCACCGTCCATTTCACCCGTTTGAGTTCCGATCTCACGTGATGCCTTCGAAATGCTCTTGGTGGTACGACCTACGACGCCCTCCTTACCGACTGAAACTCTTTGTATCTTTCCCGATGACTTGCGATTTAGAATATTCTCATCAACGACTTCCACGGAATCATCAGATTCATCGTCGACGTGCTTTCGTCTACCACTCGACTTGCGCGGGGGCGACTTCTTGGTCGTCACCTTCGATCCCTCCGTCGTTACGACTAGCTTCTTCAGACCGCTTCGTATGGATTCATAATCGGGAGTTTCCGCATATGCCAATCCCCGAACCGACGAGAAGTAGTTACCCATGACGATATCCGCACCCGCCGACTTCAATCCTGCGAATAACGCACTCGTCGATCTCCCACCCTCGTCCATCTCCCGGGACTTAATTCGTTTCAATTCGTCATCCGAGGCCGCGCGGCTCCAGGGGAGTATGTGATCGTCATCCTTCTTGCGCCGACCGGCACCGCTGCCGGACGCGAGCATCAGAATCAATTCCGATACAACGTAGCCGAGCGCTTCCAGGTCGTCTCGCCGCGATGGGGTGTTGCCTTCCATGACATTGAGAGAGGCGTAGGTTGGCGTGCCAACCAACAGAGAGTTGGGGATGTTTATCCTATGCTTGCACGACGACATGTCGTTGTATCGTTCTACCAGTCCAAAGTCTATAAGTCGCACTCGTCGGCCCAGGGAATCCTGCCGCGTGCTGCCGCCGCGTTTTTTCTCATTCGACGACGACGAGTCGGAGTCGGCGGCGCTTAACATGAAGTTTTCGGGCTTCACGTCGATGAATAGGTTGCCATTGTCGTGCATGGCGCGGATGCAATCGAACATCGCGACGGGGACGTCCCCGAACGGGATCTTCGCCGCGCCTCCTCCACCCCCCCCGACCTTGCTGCCGTGCGATTCGTGTAGGATGTTCACAACCTCCGAAAGAGGAGCGGCCATCCTCTCCATGACGAGGAAACGAAAGTCTGAATGAACGCAACACGACGTGCGATACGTTAGGAGGGGACACGCGGGGGGGGGGTGGTCTTACAATTATGAACATTCGACTCACTCTTATCGGCAGTTTCGCCATAGCTCGGTGGATCGCCCATGAAGCTGATCTCCGGTACCATTTTACCGCGCATGTGACTCCCCGCATTCTGCAGTGTGGTGTACTCGTGCAATATCAGATCGGCATTGCGTTCCTCCTGCGTCTTCTTCCTCTTCTTGCCGGTCGTCGTCCTGGTTTGGGGAAGCGGGGCGATTTTGATCGCCCAGGCGGACGAGGATGACGACGACGACGACGACGAGGGGGAGGATTTGGCGAGTTCGTGGACGGAACCGCAGGCCCCGCTCCCTAGCATCTTCCCGATCTTCCAGCCCCGTCCGATGATTTGACCTTCCGGGGATGCCATCGTTGTTGCGTTTTGTGGATGCCGATGGCCGGATGTCACGGTGATGATGGTCTCTTCGGTGCGAGTAAAAAGAAGAAAGTGTGTGAACGTGATCATCTCCGCAACGTTCATTTTATTCGCACGCGCCATAAATAAATCAACGGCAAAACGTGGAGACAAAAAAATGGCGGGTACAGGTGTTCACAAATTACATACCTATTGCGATAGATACAAGGGCCGCCAAAAAAGCCACACGAGCACCGTCCCTTATCCAGCGAGCTGTCATTGGACACTAACTTGTGCAATTACAAAATTGTCGACAACATCATCCCCTCCCAACCATGTCGAAGTCCAGCGGCAGTAATCAGAAGAATCTATTTTCCTTCTTCTCCAAGAAGACCCCAACCCCCCCTGTGTCGGCAGCCGCGTCGTCGTCGTCCTCGTCGTCGTCCGTCCTCGGAGCGAAATCGAAATCCGCCGCCACGACCTCGACCGGGAATGTCGTCGTCGCGGGGACGAGCAAGGTCGGCGTCGATCGTCGTCCCCCGTCGTCGTCGTTCTCCGCGCGACAGCGCAGGATATTATCGAGCGTCACGATCGGTACGAAACTCGCCGTATACTGGCCCGACGACGACGAGTATTACCCCTGCATCATAAGGGCCCACCGCAAACTCCTGGGAACACATCCCGGACATACCTACGAGTTGCATTACGAGGACGGCGCGATCGAGACTGTCGACCTGTCGGGGGAACGATTCCGCGTCATCGGGGGGAGGAAGAAGCGGGAGAAGGGGAAGGACGACGACGACGACGACGCCCCCGCCGCCAGGCCGAAGCGTCGGCGGATATTGGAAGAGAGCAGCGAGGAGGACGAGTTCGACGAGCTCGACGACGACGGGTCGGACGAGGACGGGGGGGATGACGACGACGATAGCGGATCCGAATACAAGGTCGCAGGGAACGATTCCGCCGAGGACGATAGCCTCGACGCCGCCGTGAGCGAGAAGGACGATTGGCTCGAGTCCGAGGACGAGGAGGAGATGGATAGCGTTCCGACCAAGAAGAGGAAGAAGGGGACGACGGTGGTGAAGAAGATCACGATAACGAAGGCCGCCGCCAAGGGGGGGACGAAGGACGGGGGGGGCGAGAGATTCGTATCGCCCACACCCATGAAGTCCTCGAGGGGGGATGGCGCCGGAGTCGAGACGACCAAGAAGGCCGTCGTCAAGGACATTGACTTCTCGAGCTTCCTCTCGCAGTCTCCGTCCGGTGGCGGCGTGCCAAGATCGACCGCCTCCGACGCTCGATCTTCAGCGAAGGCCGTTGGCGTTACCCAAAGTCAAACCTCGCCAGTGCCCACCGGAAACAACAAGGTTCGGGACGGCAAGTCGTCGTCGTCGTCGTTATCGTCGTCGACGACGCCGATCGCGGGGACCATCCCCAAGCCCATACCCGGCGCCGTCAACCAAGCCGGATCGCACATGCACAACCACCTCAAGTTCTTCACGCACGGCAGGAAGGACGCGAATGGCAATCCCGCCGATCACCCGAATCATTCCCCCCGTACCCTATACGTCGATTACAACGAATTGGCGAAACACCTCGAGAGCGGCAAGGTGACCGCCGCCCAGAGGCAGTGGTGGGACATCAAGTCCCAGTACGCCGATACCGTCCTGCTATTCAAGACGGGTAAGTTCTACGAGATGTTCCACGACGACGCCGACGTGGGCGTGAGCGTGCTGTCGTTCGTTTACATGAAGGGCACGTCGGCGCACGCCGGCTTCCCCGAGGGGGCGTATGGCACGATCGTCTCGAGGCTCGTACAGGCGGGGTACAAGGTCGCGAGGGTCGAGCAGACCGAGACCCCCGACGCGTTGCAGGAGCGAAAGCGACGAATGGCGAAGGGATTGAAGAAGCCGGAGGTGGTGTGTCGGGAGGTGTGCAGCGTGGTCAGTAAGGGCACGCGCACTTTTTGCTATCTGGACGATGTCAGATTGTTGGAGAGCGGCGAGGCTTGTACCGGGCCGTTGGTCGTGATTAAGGAGGCTTTGGTCGAGGACGTCCCCGGCAGTAAGGATGGAATGGAAGTCGATGGAGAGGACGCGCGGGGGGGGACCAAGGCGATTTGTGAATATGGAGTGACCATAGTCGACGCTGTGACGGGCGTCGTGACCCTGGGGCAATTCGCCGATGACGTATTGAGGAGTCGAATGCAGACTCTATTGGCGAGATTCAGCCCGTCGGAGGTGAGCGAGGAAGATGTAGGGACGATTCAATCACTCCTTCCCCGTGTTTACGTCGTCCTCTAACGGTAATTTCTCCCTTAGGTTTTATACGAGGGAGGCGTAAATGGTGCATCCAAAACCCTCATCAACTTTCTGAAATCGGCCTGTTCCCCCGGCACCGTTATCGAATGCATCCACCCCAAAGAGCGATTTCCCAAGTCCACCGCAGTCGACGACGATGTGCGACGGATGCTAGATCGCTCAAATGCGGACATTAAGCCGTGGGACGTGAACGAGGCCTTGGGGGAATTGCACCGTAGGGGCTACTACCCTCGTTCGTCACGAAATTCCGCAGTCTCTTCCAATGTCACCGAGGGTATTTCTCGTTGGCCCGAGATATTGCGTTGTTGTATCGAGGGTGGGGCTACACTGGCTTTATCATCATTTGGTGCGGCGTTGTTTTATTTGCAGCGGAGTCTTGTTGGTACGTAGGAGAATGGCTAGTAAGGTTGATTGATAATGCTGCCAAAAATGGATCTAACACTATTTGTCGCGTCATGTTTTTCATCAGACGCTGAAATTCTAAGCTTGGGCATTGTAAGAGCATGTGAGTAAGAACCGGCGATGTTGTTGATGATAGCCGTAAAAAAAGAAGTCTAATATCTGTTTCTTCATGTGATCCGGCAGATGCTCCTCCAAACACCTCTGAAACTGCCACAGGCAGCACTTTGGGTAGCAGCAGCAACCCCAGTAATTATTTCGAGGAAGTTTTCGAAAAGGAAGCACAATCAGTGGCAGGAATAGATCTAGTCGATCAAGAACGTACGGATGCTGTCGGCCTTCTCAACTCGGTTGTTGACGATTCTGTCGATTACTCTGCCGAAGCCTTCATTGATCACATGGCACTTGACGGAACAACCCTTCTTAACTTGGAGATACTACACAACATCACATCGGGTTCGTACCAAGGCAGTCTTCTGTCCAAAATTGACGCGACAGAGAGTCCACATGGATCTCGTCTCCTTCGTGCGTGGCTCCTTCGGCCTCTCTTTAAAAAGGAGGATATTTCCCGTCGAGCTGATGTCGTTGAGGAACTAGCTGGGGGTTCAGCTGCTTTGGCTATGTCCGAGGCACGCGCGCTGCTGAAGAAAACGGGTGACATTGAACGGCTATTGAGCCGTGTACACAGCATGGGCGGCGTTGGCGGACAAGAAAATATTGGGCGAGATGGAATGGCCGCCTACCATCCCGACGAAAGGGCAGTCCTCTATGAGACCGACAAGCACACCAAACGCAAGGTCGGTGATTTTTCTAAGTTGCTGAATGGACTTCGGGCAGCAGCCGGAATTCCTGAGCTGTTCGATAACGTTGACATCCATTCCCCCATGCTTGGAAAGATTGTCAGAACCACCGATGTTGGTGGATGTTTTCCATCAGACATGAAAGAAAAGCTGGATTGGTTCTTCGATAACTTCGACCTGCAGCAAGCTGCAAAAGGCGACTTCGAACCCACCCGTGGCATGGATGAGGAGTATGATGCGGCATGTGACGCCATTGAAGATGTCAAACGCGAACTCCATGCATACAAAGAAGAAATGTGCTCTTCGATTTTGCAGCCGAGGAATGCAGCGCGTTCCTCGTGGACGTACATCAACACTAAAGAAGACTCAAAAGACAAATATTTGATCGAGCTTCCTGTGACGATCAAAGTTCCAGACGACTTTTATGTCAAAGCCAAACGAGGAAACGGGCCGAAACAGGTGAACAAGTATCGAACCCCAGTTGTGGAGCAACTTGTGAATGAATTAGAACGTGCAATTGTCATAAAGAATGCTGGGAAGGCAGCAGGGATGAAGCGTGTATTTGCGAGGTTTGCATCATTGCGAAGTGTCTGGATGGCCGCTGTACAGGCTTCAGCCATGTTGGATGCTCTTGGGTCGTTAGCTCAGGTTGCAATCCAGCCTGGATACTCTCGACCTTTGATTGTCGATTGCTCTCCTTCGACGAAGCCGGGAATAGAAATCATTCAGGGTAGGCACCCCTGCGTTGATTCGACACACAGTGGTGCAGACTTCATCCCAAATGATTTGGTCCTTGGCAGCAGGATGGAGTCATTTGATGGAGGAAACGAGCCAAGCGTGTTGCTCTTGAGTGGTCCGAATATGGGAGGCAAAAGTACAATTCTTCGTCAAACGTGCCTTATCGCCATTTTGGCACAGATCGGATCATTTGTTCCAGCTGATAGATGCACTCTAACTCCCGTCGATAGGATCTTTACCCGCCTTGGTGCCTCCGATAGGATTCTATGCGGCCAGTCAACGTTTTTTGTGGAACTTGCCGAGACTGCCGCCGCCGCTCGTGGTGCAACGAGGCGTTCATTGGTCATTATGGATGAGCTTGGTAGGGGAACTTCGACCTTTGATGGTACTGCCATCGCCAGTGCTACCGTGAAGCATCTGGTCGAAAGGAACAAATGTTTGACTTTATTTGCGACTCACGTGAGACCTTTGTCCTTTGCGTATGTACTTTAGTTGTGACTATTTTGCTCCTTGAATCGCTAACCCCCGTTGCTTTTCTTTTACAGTATCATTCTTTGCTCGAAGATTGGAAGAATGAACAGTCCGTTAAACTAGGGCACATGGAATGTATTGTTGAAGACGACAATGAGGAGGGCCCTGAGACAAAGAACAACATAACCTTCTTGTACACTTTGGGCGATGGCCCGTGCCCCAAAAGTTTCGGAGTGAATGTAGCGAGGCTTGCAGGTCTTCCCGATGACGTCCTTCAGAAAGCCAAGGCAGTGAGTTCCCACTTCGAAGCGGAAATGAATGGGCAGACTGGCCAACATGTCATCAAGGCTTCTACAATGGCGCTAGACGTAAAACGCCTCTTGTCGGATGTTGAAAATTGTGATAGGTTGACGGCGAAGCTATGGCAAAGTTTACAATAATGCATTAATACGCTTGTTACAAGTCGCAATACGTTGAAGAAGCTCGTTCATTACTAATCCATTGGACAATTAAATTATTAAATTAGCAAGAATGTTACACTCCAATAAGATATTCTACACTTTGTCGTCTTTCGTGGGATGATTTGTTGGAGGTTCACCTTGAACAGTGCCTCTCGGCTTTTTCGGCTTTTCTTTCCCACAGCACCAGGCCCCATCGACTTGTTTGCGCCTCGTGAAGTACTCCCAGCTGAGCTTCTCGCCGCGACCGGACCAAAAAGTTGGGTACTGCTTTGCCTCGAACATATTAAGATACACCACTCCCATTACTATCACTATCATATCTGATGAACGATGGGTGAAAGAACGAGCAAGGAGAGATGGCAGTCAGGGATGATACCGTTGCATATTATTAATCGTTGCTCATCTATTTTGAAACTCACCGCCAATCAAAATCCACAGGAGACTGCGCGCATCAAACTGAGAAGCAAAAATAAAAGCAAGAGATGAGGCTGGAGGATGCATGATCCCAAGGTAAGCCATGCCAGTTACTCCAAATGACGTGCTGATTGATCGCTTCACTATGATTGGGAGCCCCGTGTGCCGAAAAGCCAGTCCCACCAAGGAGTTCCATATATGGGAGCAGACGATGTGGGCGGGTTGTCCAACCGGAGCTGCAGTCAACGAAAACACAATAGCGAGGGTGGAGGGGTACCATCCTTCCGTAAAGATCGCGTCAGGAAAGTTGTCAGCAAAATGGGAAAGTGCAAGCATGGTGCAAAATATTCCCACCCCGGCAATGAGTGTTTCTCCCAAATCCTGCCTGGGTGGTGCTTTGAGACGTGCTCCTCGCCATTTCAACATCGAATTCTTCAGCTGACGAGTCAGCATATTACCGAAAGCTAGTGCTCGAGACCACTGTTGCAGCCGCGTCCGCGACTTGGATGTGGCGCTCTGCCCTTCTTGCTGTTCTATCTCCTCTTCTCCGTCCTCTAATATGATTGAGGGCAATAGGCTTGGTTTCCGAGAATCAACGCGCACCCGAGAGGCAATTAATATTGCCTTCAATAGTCTCGATTTCCCACTGGAATCCCGGCGCGTCGACGCCCTGAGAGTCTCAACCACGGCATGACGACGAGAGTTTTTTAACCTCGAGCACTCATCCCTCGCCTCCCGAATTGCAAACGAAGCTCCGATCAGATCTGCCGCGCCTAGAAGGTATTTTTCATTCTCATCCGATTTCAGCTTGTTGACATCAATGGAGGCTCTTGACATGAACATTACAATTCCATGTTTATTTTGAAACCTAAATGGAATTGTTGCCACAATGCCGATCCCCAACTGGCCATATAGCTGTTCCATTCTCTTATCCCTCCCTTGTTCAACGAATGGATCGTCCATCATGCTCTTTATCTGCCTCCAGTGAATTTGTTTTCGATTGGTAATCCATACTCGACTGGTCTCGGCGAATAATGTCCCCGCCAGCGATTCTCCCGGTGCGCAATCGAGCGCCCTCGTATTCACCTCGTGCGCAATACCTGGATCCGGTACGGAGTGGATGAATACGGGGTCCATCCAATGACCGCCCGGGGGGCGACTAATTCGTTGTCCATCGGAACTTATGACCCAAACCTCGATAAATACGACCCCAAAGGAATGATATCCTGCATCTTTTATAGTGAGCGACAACAGGTCCTCGACTTCGGACTCGTTACTACGTTGACGGGGATGAGTCACTAGATGGGGAGCCGACTGCCATGGTGTCCATATCGGCTCAACCACTTCCTCGGATCCTTCGTGTTTCATTCTTTCAATATATTATATGCGGGAATATTACTGACTGGTACTTAAACCCTCTACGTCACAATCCTTCCCGACGGGCTCGGACGATGATGCATCGTCCTAATATCTTCTGTCTTCGAGGAGGCCCCACCTCCCTGGGTTCGGACGGACGATGCATCGACTCGCGACAATTCTTCACAACAACGTTGCACGTGGATTTTTTCGGGCACGAAGCAAGATTTTCTATGTACCATAAGTACGGACCATGCGTAGAGGGTGTTCCGAAAATTCGGTAACGTCTGTCTGTTGCTGACGTCTGCAAAAAAGTGCAGTCTGCAACACGTAGCCGAATTTTCTGAACACTGATCTTGATTGGCTCTTCGCGAACATACATCACTCATCACACACAAAACATCGAGCCACCTGGGAACACTGCCTCGATGAAGGGAAAGTTTTCAATCGCCGCGGCGATACTGGCAGCTCGATCGCCCCAAGCCGCGGATGCATTCTCCTCTCTTCTCTCTCGAGGGGAGTTGTCGTCGTCGATGACGACGTCCCCCGCTGCGCGATCGCCGCGTCCTTCCTCGTTCGCGACGGCGTCGTTCATCCGATCATCCACGTTATCGTCCATAACCGTCCCCGACGAAAACGACTGGTCGACGTCGCTCGTAGTCGAAACCCTCGAGGCGATGAAATCGGACGTCGAACGAATCGACCTCGATGAGCGCATCGCGCGATTGGGCATCGATGGCATGACGAGGGAGGACAGGGCGCGTAGACGACGGGCTCTGCACGAGCTCGGCGTGCCGGAATTCATGGGATACGTAACGGACCACCGCCAACGACAACGCGATGGGGGCGAGGACGGAAGCGGAGGCGGGAACGAAAACGATAACGACGAAGACGCGCCGTTCCTGGACGGGAGGTTGATACGCAAGTCGCCGAACATCCTCCAGCTCAACATCGGATTGTACTGCAATCAGGCATGCAGTCACTGTCACGTGGAGTCGTCCCCGCTTCGCACGTCCGAGACCATGTCCGCGGAGATCGCGGCCCGGTGTCTGGAATTATTGAGAAATTCACCGATCACGGTGGACACTCTCGATCTTACGGGGGGGGCGCCCGAATTGAACGGCCAATTTCGTCTGTTGGTTTCGATGGCGCGCGACTGGTCAAACGAATCGGGTAGGGCATTGACCATCATTGACAGGTGCAATCTAACCGCCCTCCTCGAGCCGGGACAAACGGACCTCATCGACTTCCTCAGGGACAATCGCGTCACGGTCGTGGCATCCCTGCCATGTTACGGCGAGGATAACGTCGATGCCCAGCGCGGTAGGGGCGTCTTCCGTCGATCCATCGAGGCTCTGTCCAGGCTGAACGATGCGGGGTACGGTTCCACGGACCGACCGGACCTACGATTGGACCTTGTGTACAATCCCAGCGGAGCGTTCCTGCCTCCGTCGCAATCAAGCTTGGAAGTCGATTACAAACGCGAGCTGATGGAGAAATTCGGAATTCGTTTCAACAATCTCCTCACGATCACGAATATGCCGATTAAGCGATTCGCCGACTTCCTCGCCAGGGAGGGGAGGATGAAGGAATACATGGAATTACTCGTGAATAATTACAATCACAGGACCGTGGGGGGACTAATGTGTCTGAATACCGTGAGCGTGGGATGGGATGGAACTCTGTACGATTGCGACTTCAATCAGCAATTGGGCATGGGGATCGTGGGCGAGGGTAAAGAGGAAGGGGATGATGATGGCGAAGGAAGGTCGACGGGTGGACGAAGGGGAAAACTGAGCGTCTTCGACATCGAGTCGCTTGTGGATCTCGGGAAATATTCGGTCAGGACGGATGATCACTGCTTTGGTTGTACTGCGGGCTCCGGGTGAGTTTTTCTTTTCTATGTTCATGTACTCTTTTTTTTGCGATGCCCCGCCCAGACCCCGTTTAGACCTAACGCGTTTCCGACATCCCAATTGTTGCATTCCAGTTCGTCTTGCCAGGGTGCAACTGCTTAAGTAGGTCCAAGGGTCAAGCAACTCCTATCACTTATTTCGTTCAATAAAGTAAAAAAAGGTGTTCAAACTGACTTACAGTCAATACCAGCCAGAAACTCTCATTTTCATTTGTTGAGGGCTGTTTTAAATTTGAATCAACTCAGTCTCCTCTCTTTCGCGGGGCACCCCATTGCTCATTCAGTGCGTCCGAGCACCAATGACGACGCCGTCCAAATTTGACATGGGCAGATTGCCCAGGACAAAAACAGGACTGGTTCCGACATCATTTCGTCGGAAAATGGAGAACCTGTCGACGACGACAAACTGGAGTCCACTACCCCCTAAACCCAAGCCTCCGATGTACCCATATCGCGGAGATTACGTAAACGAACGCAATAGGAAGAAACAGAAACCAAAACAGCGTTCGTTTGATCCAAGTAGAAAAAGAGGCGATTCGAACACGCCATCGCTTAGCGTTATTGGAGAGAGGATCCCGCCCTACAACAGTTGGGATTCTTACTGCAAACATATTTCATACCACAAACTTTCGGAAGACGAGCAGCGTTCAAAGGCTAGAAATAAGAATGAATTTGTGTCGTATTTACGATCATCTGCTGCGAAGAGAGGACCAGTCACGAGTAAGGACAAAGTAGTCCAGCAAACAGTTGCAGAGACGATCGTTCGACAACGGAAGCCTCCCGTTCCAAGGCTCTCTCACCTCGCCCGAACCGGTGAGGAAAAGGAAATATTGCAGAGCAGCGCCAAGGAGAGCAAGTTGAAAAAGAGCGGACAGGCGAGAAAGGAGAACTCGTCAAATAATGGATACTTAGACTTTATCTCCAACAAGAAGGTGGATGGATCACGAATATCACCGCATGATACCAAAGTTACTACCAAGGCAAGAATCAATCCTAGGAGTAACTTCAGATGTGACGAAGACGATGATAGTAAAAGCCAACGCCAGAAAAGCCAAATCCAACGTATTGTTGAGAGAGCAGCAGAAATCGTCCTAAAAGAGAAGCATCGGGGTTCCAACGGCCTCGCATCTCAAGACGAAGGCATTTGTACACACATCGAAAAAGCATCAACAAGGTCGTCACTTGCCGAGATCTTCGCGGATGCGAAGACTACAAGCGACTTACAAAGGAAATCTAAATTCGTGCGAAATGGCTATCCGGGGCAGCCTCACCGATCAAGGGCCCAACCTGTTGAGTCATTTTATGCTGGACCCAACAATGAGTTCTTCCGAAAGCAAAATGAACAGTTATCAATCCTCGAAGAAAGGGTCAGGAGTATGTCGTCATCTGCGGTTTCGGAGGCTGATTGTTTTTCATCGAGCCTTTCACACCATTCGTACGCCACTAGCGTTGGTCATTCTTACGACGACGACTCGATGATTGGTATGCCGCCAAGAGTCCAGCTTCTACCAATGATCAAACTCCTACATAACACGGACCCAGGCTCATTCGCAAGCAGCAGCAACGGCAATGAAGGCCGACTCACGGTGTCTGAATTAGCATCATTCGACGTTTCCGCGGAGGCTATGTCAAGCAGTATGGGTCGATTAAAAGGCGTGGAAAACTCACCTCATACTGGCAGCACGACCACATGGAGTGGGAGTGACACCATATGTGGAAAAAGTCAGCGCAAAATGCACAAGCAACGTCCCAGCTTCGATACCTGTCCTGAGGAGTCTTTGCCACCAACAGTGAACCCATCCATTGAGCCGCCAAGGGTATCAACGGAAGAGGAGCCTCTCCCGAGAGGTTGTAAACACACGTTGCAAGGTCACGGGACCACTAACAGAGACTACCCGCGCACCAGCCAAAACGAAATCCATGATTCGTTCATCGATGATATATTTTCACTCTTTTCTGCGTTCGATTCGTAAAGAATCCCAACGTGAGACCCAGGAACAACAGACATTAATCCTTTCAGAGAGGATTGTAATAAAAATTAAAACCCCTATGATGCAAAAGGACTGATGTCTTTTTGCTTGGGCTCATATTGTTTGACTTATTAACCCTATGTTCACAGCAATGGAAAGATAGTGGGAAAGGCTTCTGTCGGTCGGGTGACGATGATGAAACCACTGTAGCCCTTAGAACCCTTTCTTCTTGCCGCCGTGCGCTGAACAAACTCCGTCAGATATCACCTGCTTGTTACAGTCATCGTTGCTGCATCTTCCTCTCGCTACCGTGCTTCATACAAACTCCATCAGATACCACCTGCTTGTTACAGTCATCCTTGCTGCAAAAATACTTCTTCCTCACGCCACCGTGCTTCATACAAACTCCGTCAGATACCATCTGATTGTTACAGTTATCCTTGCTGCAAAAATACTTCTTCCTCACGGCACCGTGCCTGACACTATTCTTGAAGTGCACTTGATATTGATCCAGATCTTGAATCAGCTACGAGCTCTATTCGCTTCATAGCCAAGATGAGAACACCATTTTGCTAGATTTTCTACAGTCACATCGCATCGATTGTATTTTTAGCCGAACGTTGATGACTTAGTTGCGTAAAGCCTGATTACATCCATCTTCCTCTCAATAAGAGAATCAAGGTCAGATTTGAGTGCAAAATCATCAGGAACGCTTTCTAGAGTGCAGTGCTTCAGACCATAGCGGTACAAGGCGAAGATGATATCCATAATCAGACCTTGTAGGGCGATAATGTCACAATAGGTTCGTTACTTGCAAACAGAAGCCTGGGATCATTCACTGCCACTTTATTGATATCCGCATTCAAATGTGCAATAATTCTATCTAAGACAGCCATTACCATACTTCTTTGATCTTCAAGTGTGAAACATTGGATGCGCGTCGAAAAATTCTGAACATGTGTTGTCTTCTTGCACAAGACAATGTTTTGTTCATTCAATTGATTCCAAATCAAACTAACATTCGATACGGATCCCGCGAGTGAGTAATACTTCAGAGGACAACCAGTTATTAGAATCACACCTTTCACGTACATATTGAATATCGTCGATTGACCTTTGCCTCCTCCGGGGTGCACTCCGGGCAATGCTCGAACTCGTCATTTATGATCGGGCATCTTGGCCTGAAGTTGGTAACACTTTGATTCTCGACAAATCGTCCATATTTGATGCTGGATAGGATGGCTTGATCGAGTATCTGTAGATTTCTCATGGAACAAATGTCACAGATATTTGCTTCAAAACCTGGCAAGGATCGACAGCCAAGTGCCAAACTGTGCGCACCGCTGCTATCTTGCCGGCATTTCAGTTATGAATGGATTGGTCTGTCGATATTTCTGGTAACATTCCGAACCTTGATGAGATACTCCCATGCCCAAGGATCGACTGTGTAACACCAACTATTCCGAATCACACGAGCAATGTCATCTCATTTTTCTTCAATTCAGGCGATGTAATTGTGATAGATTTGCAATCCTTTCACACTTGGGTGATTGTTTCATCTATCGCAACAACCCGGACGAGATGTTTTGCGAAAAAAATGTCAACATGTCCTCCATTGTCTCATCTAACAGGAAAGCTAGCATGGCCTCATAAGCTGCTGATATTGTTCCACCACGTCTGTATATTTCATCCTTGTATTTTTCTATTTAGAGTGTCCCAGCTTTTCACAATTTGTTGATGTTTGTCTGTCGATATGTTGATTTTTTCAATTTTTTTTCGTCGGTTGGAACGGTCGACAGATCGACAGATCAACAGTCTGTCGACATGTCGACATATC